>QANZ01049970.1:6967-33005 GCA_003254925.1 Chamaecrista fasciculata | reverse complement strand
ATTTTTAATTTCTTCCGCTGCGCTCCCTCTGTGATTTCCCAACAAGGACGCGTCACGTGGACTTCTAGGACACGCCCCGTACAACCAATCCGATTGAAACTCGTGAGGTATACCACTATCTAAAAGTTTTAAATTCAGCTAGCGGATCCGTTCGGGAATTCTGGCCCTGGCGTGTTTTAAGTTTTTTTTTAATTTTACTTTTGTCTTCCGCTGCGTTTAGGCGCCTTAAATTCCCAACAGTTTACATATATTGAATATTTAAATGAAAAGGAAACATGTTAGTCACCAAAGTAGCCTAGTTTAAAAAGGTATTTAAATATTTAATTATGTATGTCAATTGTTCTTGATGATGTGATGCAATTAAATTATATGAAAGTTAGATTGAACAATTGAGATCATTAATTGTAATTCTAGGAGATTACCCAAAGGTGAATCATTGCTTATGATTATTGACATTAAAGGGATTTATTAATATGCTTGGTGAATATGTTTGTATGTCCAAAGATAGCATGCATGTTAACTGTAGTATTTTGATAGTCCATTAAAGTATGATCTTGTTTGCATCAATATTGGTTAAGGCTATGTATTTAAGTATTACCCAAAGGTTAACTTGTTTACATAATTAATGTTTATTACTTATCTGAATCCATTTATATTTTCTCAAAGCATTAATGTGTGGGTTTGTATAATGTTTGCAGTTTCCACAAATTTGTTCGGAATGAGCATTAATGGATTGGTCAAGTTTAATGGATTGAACTATTCAGATTGGTCTGAACAGATCCAGTTTCAACTGGGTATTGTGGACTTAGACCTTGCAATGGTTTGTGATGAAAAGCCTCCAGCCCTTACTGAGACCAGTACTGAAGCTAACAAGTCTCTTTATGAGGCTTGGGAGCGGTCTAATAGGCTGAGCTTGAGCTTGATGAAAATGACGATGGCAGAAAATGTTAAGCCATCAATGCCCAAGACCGATAATGCAAGGGAGTTCATGTTGAAAATTAAAGAATACTCCCATTTGGACATAACTGACAAGTCCATTGTTTCCAACTTGATGGGTGAGCTAACGACCAAGAAATTTGATTGGTCATAGCCCATTCATGATCATGTGACAAGTATGGCAAACTTAGCAGCACAACTAAGGTTAATGGGTATGGAGGCGAGTGAATCCTTCTAGGTACAGTTTATCATTAACTCACTTCCTCTTGAGTTTGGTCAGTTCCAGGTAAATTATAATACCCTTAAAGAAAAATGGAACTTTCAAGAAATTAAGGCCATGTTGGTTAAAGAGGAAGGGAGATTAAAGAAATTAAAGGAGCATTCTGTTAATCTCACATTCCATAAGGAAGCTAGTAGCAGCAAGTCAAAGTATGAAAAGAAGAACAAGAAAAAGGACAAGGCCCCAATGAAGGTTAATGAGGGCCGAGTCCATAAGGAAGTGAAGTGCTTTTTCTGTAATAAGATTGGGCACATGAAGAAAGATTGTCCTAAAAGGAAGAGTTGGTTCGAAAAGAAAGGGATTCCTTTCGATCCAGCCCATAAACGGAAAAAGTGAGTTCTTGTATATGGGGAACAAAATGAAGGTGCGAATAGAAGGAATTGGGATGCATAGATTGATCTTGGATACGGGATGTTACCTTGATCTTGAAAAGTGTCTCTATGTTCTTGATTGTGCTAGAAATTTAGTTTCTGTTGGAAAGTTGGACATTGTAGGTTTTGATGTTAAGATTGGAAACAATACTTTCTCGTTGTATAAACGTAATACTTTTTATGGTTCTGGTGTTTTGATTGACAACTTGTATCGTTTTAATCTTGATGTTAATTTTGTTGAATCCTTGTTTCATGTTGAACATAGTATTGGGAACAAACATAGTGATTAGGTCATATATCCAAAGAAAGGATTATGAGGTTAGTGAAAAGTGAAATCTTACCTCAATTGCATTTTGTTGATTAGGAGGTATGTATAGATTGCATTAAAGGTAAGCAAACTAGACATACATCAAAGAATCCAGAGACAAGAAGCAGTGAACTTGTTGAATTGATACACACTGATATTTGTGGTCCTTTTGATGCTCTGTCTTGGAGTGGTGAAAAGTATTTCATTACCTTTATTGATGATTACTCACGGTATTCTTATTTATATTTGCTGCATGAAAAGTTTCAATCTGTGAATGTCCTAGAGGTATTCATAAATGAGGTAGAAAGACAATTAAATAGAAAAGTGAAAGTTGTGAGATATGATAGGGGTGGTGAATATTATGGAAAATTCAATGAAAGTGGACAATGTCCAGGTCCATTTGCAAAGTTCCTTGAAAGTCGTGGCATATGTGTTCAATACACAATGCCTGGTACACCTCAACAAAATGGTGTAGCTGAAAGGCGGAATCGTACTCTTATGGAAATGGTTATGAGTATGTTAAAACATAGTACTGTACCTTTATCCTTATAGATGCATGCATTAAAGACTGTTGTATACCTACTTAATAAGGTTTCTAGTAAGGCCGTTCCTACGACCCTTTATGAACTGTGGACAGGAAGGAAACCTAGTTTGAGGCATCTTCATGTGTGGGGTTGTCCAGCAGAAATAAGGATTTATAATCCTCATGAAAAGAAGCTTGATGAAAGAACCACTAATCGGTATTTCATTGGCTATCCAGAAAAGTCAAAAGGGTACATATTTTATTGTGCTAACCATAGTACGAGAATAGTTGAGTCTGGTAATGCTGGATTCATTGAAAATGATCAATCTAGTGGGAGTAGTGATCCACATAAGGTGGACATTAAAGAATCTCAAAGAGATACACCATCACAAGAACCTAGTGTTTCATCTCCCGTCGTTGTTCCTCTTGTTGTATCACGGTCCAACAACATGACAAAACAACAAACTAATGTCCCAAATCCACTAGATGATCATATTAATGATGAGTTGACTATAAATGAACAAGTCACAAATGAACAAGTGGTAAATGTGCAAGAGATGCCACAAGAAATAGTAGTACGGAGGTCTACAAGGGAGAAAAGGCCAGCTATTTCAAGTGATTACGTTGTTTACTCACTTGAGCATGAATGTGACTTAAGTATTGATGTAGATCCAGTTAAAATCAATGGATGAAATGTAGAAATTCTGAAAGGTGGTTCAATGCTATGAAAGAAGAGTTAAAATCAATGGATGACAACAAACTGGATTTGGTTCCGTTGCCTGAAGGTTCAAAATAAGTGAGTTGTAAATGGATCTTCAAGACCAAACGAGACTCTAAGGGCAACATTGAAAGGTATAAGGTTAGACTTGTTGCCAAAGGTTTTACTCAAGAGGATGACATTGATTATAAAGAAACCTTTTCTCCAGTTTCGAAGAAGGATTCTTTAAGAATTGTTATGGCTTTGGTGGCTCATTATGATCTACAGCTTCACCAAATGGATGTTAAGACCGCCTTTCTTAATGGTGACTTAGAAGAGGAAGTTTATATGAACCAACCAAAAGGTTTTGTGACCACAAGTAATGAAAGATTAGTGTGTAAATTAAATAAGTCAATATATGGACTAAAACAAGCTTCCCGACAGTGGTATCTAAAGTTCAATAATACCATTGTGTCATATGGTTTTGTAGAAAACACTGTTGATCGATGTATATACATGAAGGTCAGTGGGAGGAAGTTTATTATATTGGTCCTATATGTTGATGATATTGTTCTTGCTGCTAATGATGTTGGCTTGTTACATGATGTAAAGAAATTTCTCTCTAATAATTTTGAAATGAAAGATATGGATGAGGCATCATATGTGATAGGAATAGAAATATTCCGTAATAGATCACAAGGAATGTTAGGATTGTCTCAAAAATGATACATTAACAAAGTATTAGAGAGATTCATGATGGAAATTTGCTCCGCAGGGATAGTTCTAATTCAGAAGGGGACAAATTTAGTGAAAGACAATGTCCTAAAAATGATTTGGAATGAAAGACAATGGAATCTGTTCCATATTCATCTGTAGTTGGGAGTTTAATGTATTTTGAAACATGCACTCGGCTAGATATCAGTTTTGTTGTTGGAATGTTAGGCCGGTATCAAAGTAATCCTGGAAAAGACCATTGGAAAGCTGCAAAGAAAATACTGAGATATTTACAAAGCACAAAGGATCATTTGCTCACATATAGGAAGTCAGACCATCTTGAGGTGGTAGGCTACTCGGATTCAGATTATGCAGGTTGTGTAGATTTAAGAAAATCTACATTTGGTTATATGTTTTTACTGGCTGGAGGAGCCGTATCATGGAAAAGTGGAAAACAATCTGTCATTGCTACTTCTACTATGGAAGCTGAATTTGTGGCATGCTTTGAGGCCACCGTTCATGCATTGTGGTTGCGGAATTTTGTCTTAGGTCTAGGTATTGTTGACAGTATAGCTAGACCATTGAGAATTTATTATGATAATTCTGCAGCTGCTTTCTTCTCCAAGGATGATAGGTATTCTAAGGGTGCTAAGCACATGGATTCAAAATACTTATCTGTTGAAGAGGAGGTGCAAAATCAAAGAGTGTCAATAGAGCATATCAGTAATGATCTGATGATAGCGGATCCGCTAAAGATTACCGCCAAAAACATTCATTTGCCATGTTGAAAGAATGGGCATTATGGATAAGTCCTTGTTAGTATGATATTCGAATATGTATATGTATATGTATACATTAAGTTATTTTGCTCATATGGTTATGACACTTATGAATTCAGTTAAAGTTGTATTTTGCATAATTGTCATTCAAATTATGATTGCATACAGTAATGTTTTTTGAGACAACAATAAAAGTTCATAATTAAAGCATTGTCAAATTGAAGTTGTTATGAGTTGATTTGATCAGTGATACATGGATGGAATCAAGTCATTGTAGACTTGTGACCGCCATGATCCGATCTTTTTCAATTCAGATTAAGGATGACTTGTTACTTGTTAGATTCAATTTATAGTGCACAATTAAAGTTGTTGAATCTTGAAGTCGTAACATGGGCCAAGTGGGAGAATGTTGGATTATTTTTTAATAATCCCTAAAGTGTCCCATGTGACTAATTAATGGGCCATGTCTATTAGTGAAGGGCTCAAACTTGATGGTAGTTGGGATGAAAGTATTAGACATGTTAGGGTTAGAGACCCTTCTCTCCTCCTTCAGAAAAATAGCAAGAGCCACTACATTTTTGAATTAAGTAGATAAGACTAGAGTTTCTTGACCATTAGAGAACATTCAAGGAAGAAGGGTAGAGGGAAAGAAAGAACTTCAAGGTTAGAAAATTATAGAGCAAGGTGCATTTTTTTTGTCTACTCATTATATATTTGAGCATTAAGGTTTTTCTTACTGTTACAACTTACAACCACTCTCATTGAATGAATCATAATGAATCGTAACCATCATTATACCGAGTCTCATCCACACATAGACAAGCACACCATACATCGATGAGGTCATATTGAACTCCCATTGAGTATCATTTGCATAGAATGATAAATCAAATTTTCGGTATTACGACAAATATTAATCACAAACAACCTTCTAAAACAAACCAAAAAAACAAAAAAGTAGACATGATAAATCAATTTCGAATGACAGTGTCTGCGAATTGAAAGCATTAATTCTCCTATTTTTGGCATTATCGGTACGGATGCATTTCAGTCCAAATATTTTTGCTTCTCTTTAACACAATATCTCTTTCTGCTGCAACCACTTTTTTCTTTTAACTACCACTGCTGCAACCACTTGCATTGCGTTATCGGTCCATGGTAGCCTCAAAAAAAAAAAAAAATAAAAGAAATTAAGTTTATGATAAATTAACGTTACCAGTTCTATGAGCGTTAACGTGTCTGCTTCTCTAGCCAGCAACAATTGAAAGTCACATGTTCTATTATATATCATGCATCTTTAGTATTTTATAATTTTTAATCTATAAACCCCTGGTCTTATAAATTAACAACTTAAAGAAATTAAATTTGTTTCTAAGAAAAAAATATTAAAAGTAGGTCAAAGTACAAATTTGATCATATATCTTTTGCTCAATTTTAATTTGGTCTCATATCTTTTTTTATTGTACTTTTAGTGCCATATCTTTGAGACAATTCCCAAATTGATCATATATCTTTTTTTGTTGCAGATTTAGTCTCATATTTTTGGGTGAATTACAAAATTGGTCCTACATCTTTAAGTCACATGCAAAAGTAGTCTCATATCTTTGCAAAAGGATCAACGAACTAAGTGTTGATCCTTTTGCAAAGATATGAGACCAATTTTGTTACTTGTGTAAAAGATATGAGATCTAATTAAGTTCTTTTGCTATATAAAACTAAAAGTGCAACAAAAAAATATACAGGACCAAATTGAAAATTTAGCAAAAAATATGAGACCAAATTCACACTTTAAACTTAAAATTATATATAATAGAATAGATTAATGGGTACAATTTTTTTTGTTTAAAATCCCTGGCAGTATTGCAGGGTCACGTGGGCCATGAATATAATTTGGACCACTTATTACATTCCATTTGAAAATGCGAAAAAAAAAAGTTCAAAGTGCACCATTGGTCCCATAATATTTGCTTTGATCTCAATTTATTAGTCCCACAACTTTTTTTTATACTTTTGGTCTTATATTTTTGTAAAAAGTTACAGATCTAGTCCCGTATCAATTTTAGTCCTATATCTTTTGGTTATGTTGCAGAATTAGTATCATATCGATCTTTATGAACAAAACCTAAAGATATGAGACTAATTTTACAACCTGATCAAAAGATATAAGATCAATTCTGCCCCTTGAGCTAAAGATATGGGACCAAAAGTGCATCACAGGACCAAATTTATAACTTGAACAAAAGATATTTGACTGCAAAAAAGAAAGTTATGGGACTAAATTGAGAGTTAAGCAAACATTTTGTGACAAAAAATGCACTTTGGTCAAAAAAATAATTTATTGGCGAAAGAATATGAATGCTATATCATATTCTTTCATGCATCGATCCCTAGAATTCTGTCTATTTATTTGTCCCACCTTTTACTTTATCTATCATTCATTACATTACATATACTTTGTAGGATATCCTTGTTGGGAAATGTAGGGGCCACGCAGCGGAAGCGAAAATAAAAATATAAAAAACTTAAAACACGCAGCCCTCATAATTCTCAGTCAGGATCCGCGATATGGATTTATACTAAGATAAGGATAAGAGTTTTACCAAATCAATCGGTGCCTCGAGTTTGCGAGTCCGAGAAGTCCACTCCGAGTGTCCTTCCTCTGCCGGTGATCCACACGAGCACTTTAGCAGATGCCCAGGTGCTAGCCTCCTTCATTTCTTCCCAAGTGAATACGGGAAACTCTATCTACGTTTTGAAATTCAAGAACTGTTCTTGAATTCCAAGACCAAAGTGGCGCCTATGATCACAAGAACAATTCTTGTTCACTCTCAAAAACCCTAGGGTTAAAGTGCAAGTCGAATTTTTCTCACTCTTTAAGAAAATCAACTTTCTCTCTCTACGTTTAGAGTTAGCCGATTTTGTTTCACAAAATAGGGTGAAGTCGAATTTAGCCTCTTGTGGGAACTAGGGTTAGGCAAGTCGACTTATAGCTTCCCTTTTCTAGAGTTTGGGGAGTTTTGATAATTAATGGATTATCAAATTATAAAATTATAAGATTACAATAGTATCATAATTTTATGCCTTGAATTCTTAATTAAAATATTACCTTAATATCTTAATTTGAATTCAAAATGCAATCTTTGAGAAACAAAATGCAAGATCAAATCTTGCTCTTGGTCCCACCTAGAATGCGTCATCTCCCTCTTGTTTTTAAGGAATTTAATAAATCAAAATAACAATCCTAACTCTTAGGAAGTCATAAACAATTTATTAATATCCAACAATATTGAATTAAAATATTACCCTAATATCTTTAATTCAAAATTTGATTCTTGAAATCAAAATCAAATCTTGAATTCAAATTCAAATGGAAGTCATGACTCTAATTAACAAAACATTTCCATTAATTAAAATCACCATATATGAGGCGCCACCCTCAAGCTTGTTATCCCCAATATTAGTGAATTTAATAAATCAATAATCTCCTAACTTTTAGGAAGCTTATCTAATTTATTATTCCCTAATATTATAAACAAGAATATAATTGTAAATAGATTAATCCAATTAACTATTTAACAATTAATATATTTAAACTTGTCCAACAAATTTAAATATCACAAACATAGATATTTATTTAAGACAAGACTTCATGTCATAAGACATTCAACTATGTCTTAAATTGTGTCACCAAAGTGACTCAAGAATTAACCCTAATTCGTATCCCATTGCGGCATCTTGATCCTGCTCATGTGTGACCCAACAGGCCTCACGGGAAGTTGGCATCAAGTCATCTCTATGACTCACAAGTCGAGAGCGGACTCTAGCAAGCCATCACGACTACCCAAAACACGTGAGTTATCGCTTAACGCCAAAGCGACTGAACCTAAGTACCACCTTGACAAGATCCCTATTGTCACACGATATCTTGGTCATGGACTAGGCACGGGAAAGTCATCCATAATCCAAACCACAACTTTCTCGATTCCCTGAGTTAGTCCCATTTCCTTGTGTGGCCACACATTCCTTGGACAGACTCATCAAGGGCGCCGGTTAGATATCTCTCATATTTAATGAGGGACAAAATCTCATCTTGGTCAACCCCATTTTTCTCAGCACGGTAAACAACCAAACCCGTACCTAGCTTGTATGGCTACCCTGCTACGGGCAACGTTGGACAAGGCCGAGGTATGACATCTACAACGTCGGAATAGTCAAGACCTCAGGTCTAAGGGCATCTTGACAAGAGTACAGGAGAGGCTAGCTCATGACTAAAACCCATGCAGGACTCTCCGGGTCGGTCCAGCAACTTTTAACCCCTTACTCATTGCACCATGACTCTCGTAAAGCATCTAGTGCATGTAGCTCCATACACCGAGGTCATGCTGGTCTTGGTTTATTCTCGCTCCCACGAGAATAATCGACCAGGGACGGATTTAGATTAATTATCACAAGATTAATCAAGGACGCTATCATAGTAAACATGCTAATAATATGATAACAACATAATTGATCATCTATAAATTAATCAATATGTTTAAAACATATACATAAAATGATTGGCCCTAGGGCACAATCTCCATCAAACTCCCACTTGCTCTAGGTACAATCATTAATCGAAATGTTTCTACACTAGGTACATTCATCAATGCGTCTAATCCCCAACGACGATACATGGCCTTCATGTATGACCCACGCAAGAGGCTTCGTAAGAGGATCGACAACGTTATCCTCGCCTGCTACTTTGCATATCTTCACATCACCTCTATCAACCATCTCTCTGACAAGGTGATAACGCCTGAGTATATGTTTGGTCCTCTAATGAGACTGGGGCTCCTTGGCTTGTGCAATAGCCCCACTATTGTCACAATACAAGGTTATGGGATCAGCAATGGTCGGAACCACACCAAGCTCGACAACAAACTTCCTAATCCACACAGCCTCCTTCGCTGCATCTGATGCTGCAATATACTCAGACTCCATTGTAGAATCAGCAATCGTGCTCTTCTTGGAACTCTTCCAACTCACGCTGCCACCGTTCAGGAGAAACATATATCTAGACTACGATTTCAAGTCATCTTGGTCGGTTTGGAAACTAGCGTTTGTGTAACCCCTTACACATAGCTCCTCATCAGTTCCACCATATACCAAGAATTCATCCTTAGTCCTTCTCAAGTACTTAAGGATGTTCTTGACAGCGGTCCAATGAACCTCACCAGGGTCTTGTTGGAACCGGCTCGTCATGCTTAGGGCAAACGACACATCAGGTCGAATACACAGCATGGCATACATGATGGATCCTATTGCCGAAGCATAAGGGATGCCACTCATGCGCCCTCGCTCAACAAGTGTCTTGGGACACTGTTTCTTCCTCATGACTAAACCATGATTCATCGGTATGAATCCCTTCTTGGAATCTTGCATACTGAACCGCTTCAGTGCCTTATCCAAGTATGTACTCTGACTTAATCCAAGAAGCCTTCGAGACCTATCTCTATAGATCTTGATGCCCAGAATATAGGCAGCTTCTCCTAAGTCCTTCATTGAGAATAATTTTCCCAACCAAGATTTTACAGTCTCCAAGCTAGGAATGTCATTTCCAATGAGCAATATGTCATCGACATATAGCACCAAGAACACAATTGTGCTCCCACTAACCTTCTTGTAAACACAAGGCTCATCAGGGTTTTGTAAGAAGCCAAACTCTTTGACTACCTCATCAAAATGATGATTCCAACTTCGAGATGCTTGCTTCAATCCATAAATGGATCTCGGAAGCTTGCATACCTTGTCTGGTTCCTCTGGACATACAAACCCCTCGGGTTGTGTCATGTACACATCCTCGGGCAGTCTTCCATTAAGGAATGCTGTTTTGACATCCATTTGCCATATCTCATAGTCATAATATGCGGCTTTGGCAAGGAGGATCCTAATGGATTTGGCCATTGCAACTGGGGAAAACGTTTCATCATAGTCAATACCATGACGTTGAGTAAACCCCTTCGCAACTAGCCTCGCCTTTAAGACGTTGACATTGCCATCCATGTCTGTTTTCTCTTTGAAAACCCACTTGCACTCTTCGACTTTTATGGGACTGTATCATCATATGATACTTATTATGGCATGTTTATCCCATCTAATGCCTTGAGGTCCAAATCCGATTTGATAACCCCATTAAGTCACACAATAAAACTCGTGAATGGCTAGGCTCAAAACAACGAGGCCGAAGCCCAACCCCATATTATCAAGGCCCACTAAACACGTGTCGCGGAGGCGATCAACGCATTTAATAAACAACGAGGCCGAAGCCCAACCCCATAGCGTTGAATCTCCCATTCACCTGTGTCTCCTCAAGGTCAAGGTAGATACGTTCGCGGAGGCGATCACCGTTCCACGTTGAACAAGATTTTAACAGGGTGTTTTATTGATGGCATAAAAACTTAAGATTTTAAAAGGGTTCAATTTTAAGGTTCCGTTTTGGTTTAATTTTAAATCCAATTTTAAAATTAAATGAGTTGTGCCATGTGTTTATTCCCCATGTATCGCGTACATATAAAACACATGCACGAATTTTGTATCTCATACAAAATCCTACGCTCGTATCGAATACGTATTTATGCGTGAATTTAAAATATAGCACGTTAAGTCGCACCCCTAGACATACATCTAGCGGAAATTGCATCTCATACAAAAATTACTAAATGCATATAAAACTGTGTTCGGATATGGCCCATCTACCCTAAAATTCCCTCAAGCCAATGAGAGAATTTTTCTAAAAGGAAAAATAAAATTTACATTGTGAAAACCTCGTTTACATAGAGGTAAAACAAAAATAAAATTACATCTAGAATTTCAGGAAGACGACACGCAGGCCGTATTTACCAAAAATACCCTAGAGTCATATCCAACACCAAATTTAAACATACATGAACACTTCACATATATAAATATATATAAAACACGGCAAACATACAACACATACAAAAACAACTTTCTTGATTGTGTTCAATTAGGGTTTGTGCAATTTAACATGCCCTCTTAAAATTAAGTCTTGTACCAATAATTAAAATTCAAAAATCAAATTCAAGAATTTCGAATTATTGGCCCAAAATTAATAAATTCTCAATTTAAAAATTTTGACCACCCTACATATATTATAATCAAAACAATTTTAATTAAAATATATATATAGAATTTTCGACCAAGACTTAAAATTTCAAGATAATTATAAAATCAATCCAATTGATTTTTACTATGTATCTCATACATATACTTGCACCAATTTTTAGATAGGTTCCAAAACATGTGGTGGATTTTCGCAAAACATTTAAGCATACGATTGAAAACGGTAAACACATAGTCATACATCTCATGTATAATCACCAAAACTAATATAAATCCAGAATAGCGTGGCTCTGATACCACTGTTGGGAAATCAAGGGGCCATGCGCGCAGCGGAAGCAAAAATAAAATATAAAAAACTTAAAACACGCAGCCATGATGATTCTCAGCCAGGATCCGCTATATGGATTTATACTAGGATAAGGATAAGAGTTTTACCAAATCAATCGGTGCTTCGAGTTTGCGAGTCCGAGAAGTCCACTCCGAGTGTCCTTCCTCTGCCGGTGATCCACACGAGCAGTTTGGCAGATGCCCAGGTGCTAGCCTCCTTCACTTCTTCCCAAGTGAATACGGGAAACTCTATCTACGTTTTGAAATTCAAGAACTGTTCTTGAATTCCAAGACCAAAGTGGCGCCTATGATCACAAGAACAATTCTTGTTCACTCTCAAAAACCCTAGGGTTAGGGTGCAAGTCGAATTTTCCTCACTCTTTTAGAAAATCGACTTTCTCTCTCTACTTTTAGGGTTAGCCGTTTTTGTCTCACAAAATAGGGTGAAGTCGAATTTTGCCTCTTGTGTGAACTAGGGTTAGGCAAGTCGACTTTTACCTTCCCTTTTATAGAGTTTGGGGAGTTTTGATAATTAATGGATTATCAAATTATAAAATTATAAGAATACAATAATATCATAATTTTATGCCTTGAATTCTTAATTAAAATATTACCTTAATATCTTAATTTGAATTCAAAATGCAATCTTTGAGCAACAAAATGCAAGATCAAATCTTGCTCTTGGTCCCACCTAGAATGCGCCATCTCCCTCTTGTTTTTGAGGAATTTAATAAATCAAAATAACAATCCTAACTCTTAGGAAGTCATAACCAATTTATTAATATCCAACAATATTAAATTAAAATATTACCTTAATATCTTTAATTCAAAATTTGAATCTTGAAATCAAAATCAAATCTTGAATTCAAATTCCAATCCAAGTCATGACTCTGATTAACAAAACATTTCCGTTATTTAAAATCACCATATATGAGGCGCCACCCTCAAGCTTGTTATCCCCAATATTAGTGAATTTAATAAATCAATAATCTCCTAACTTTTAGGAAGCTTATCTAATTTATTATTCCCTAATATTATAAAACAAGAATATAATTGTAAATAGATTAATCCAATTAACTATTTAACAATTAATATATTTAAACTTGTCCAACAAATTTAAATATCACAAACATAGATATTTATTTAAGACAAGACTTCATGTCCTAAGACATTCAACTATGTCTTAAATTGTGTCACCAAAGTGACTCAAGAATTAACCCTAATTCGTGTCCCATTGCGGCATCTTGATCCTGATCATGTGTGACCCAGCAGGCCTCACGTGAAGTTGGCAGCAAGTCATCTCTATGACTCACAAGTCGAGAGGGGACTCTAGCAAGCCATCACGACTACCCAAAACACGTGAGTTATCGCTTAACGCCAAAACGACTTAACCTAAGAACCACCTTGACATGATCCCTATTGTCACACGATATCTTGGTCATGGACTAGGCACGAGAAAGTCATCCAAAATCCAAACCACAACTTTCTCGATTCCCTGAGTTAGTCCCATTTCCTTGTGTGGCCACACATTCCTTGGACAGACTCATCGAGGGCGCCAGTTAGATATCTCTCATATTTAATGAGGGACAAAATCCCATCTTGGTCAACCACATTCCTCAGCACGGTAAACAACCAAACCCGTACCTAGCTTGTATGACTACCCTGCTACGGGCAACGTTGGACTAGGTCAAAGTCTGACATCTACAACGCCGGAATAGTCAAGACCTCAGGTCTAAGGGCATCTTGACAAGAGTACAGGAGAGGCTAGCTCATGACTAAAACCCATGCAGGACTCTCCGGGTCGGTCCAGCAACTTGTAACCCCTTACTCATTGCACCATGACTCTCGTAAAGCATCTAGTGCATGTATCTCCATACACCGAGGTCATGCTGGTCTTTGTTCATTCTCGCTCCCATGAGAATAATCGACCAGGGACGGATTTAGATTAATTATCACATAATTAATCAAGGACGCTATCATAGTAAACATGCTAATAATATGATAACAACATAATTTATCATCTATAAATTAATTAATATATTCAAAACATATACATAAAATGATTGGCCCTAGGGCACAATCTCCATCAATCCTCCCCATCAATTCTCAATCTCTTGTTTGTTTTGTGATCCATCCATCTTCAATTCATTATGTAACATTCCAATTTTTTAAACAAGTATAATATTTATTGATTAAAGTTTGATATATAGCCATGTATGTTGATAAAATAATTCAATATATTTTTTTAGTTGCCTGCCCGGAATTCGAGGCCACTCCTCGATTAATCCGATCCGGACTCGACCCGAATCGCACACCTGACTATGATGGGTGAGTCTCTTGCATGGACAAGGGGGAGCCACATACTTTACTTTTGAAATTCATCGACTTAAAAGTGAAGTTAGGACTTTTACGGAATATATATATATATATATATAATATCAACGTGCTGATTAAGGAATTAAAAGGCGTATATGTGACATGTCAGAATTTTATATCTTCCACTATAAATAGGTACTAATGAAACAAAATCAATATATGAAAAGCAAGTTAAAAAATTTGGAGAGAGGAAGGCCGAGACTCAACAGACGAAGATATCAGAGAGAGAGAGATCGAGATCGACGTGAGATTAAAGAAATATATAGTTCCCAAAAATTAGGTAAGATAAAGATTCATATTTATATTTTATTTCTGTATATGTATAAGTTTAGTTATATTTTAACTTTTCAATATTTTACTTTGATATTTCATTTCAAACATAATAAAATAAATTATGGAGAAATGATCTCTCGAAACGGAGAAGATTTCATGATATTATAAAAATATGATTTTCGGTAAGAGAGGTGATCTCAAAAGAAATGATTCTCAATAAGGATGATGATCTCATTCATGATTCATTCATCTGTTTGGATCCAATTGAGGGACGTCATTTATATACCGAGACGGTTAGTGAAAAAAGCCGCTAATCATGAGATGGTGCGATAAGAGAAATTGTAACCATAAAGTTTAAGATGAAGTGATTAGATGTATTTTTTTTTATTGAATCAACTATTATCATTATTATTATATAGTTGGTGGCAACATTTAAATTGTTTTTAACTTGTTTCTTTTTTCTTTTAAGAATTTTTAATTCTACTCATATTTCATGATGTATCTAGATCTATGAGATGAAGAATATATCTACTTAGCTTTCACTATGTAGAAGTCAGTCGATCACTTCTAAAATTGGCTGTTATTATAAAAGTTTTGACATTAAAAATTGAGTTGACAAACTATTTATATAAGAATAATTATTTTGCAATATATATATATTAATAATAATATTATTATTATTATTATTATTATATTTGATTATTATATTTAGTCATCTTTAATATTTTATATTAACAAATAAATTTTATAATTCTCAGAGTTACAATAATAGTTTAATTAAAGAGAGGTGTTATTGAACCATAAATATGAATATGGCAGAGAAACATAAAGAATGATGCCGATAGTGTACTCACGGCCACAAGAAGAAGAAGCATGGCAAGAAAAAGTGTTAGTGAGTCCCATGGGACAATACTTCAACAGCTCTGTGCTAAGCATTTATATTGTTGCCATTTTGGAACTCGAAACTCCCTTTGATCACTCTCAAGCTATTCCTCTCCTCAAACAACTCTTTCTTCCTATCAATCCTCGCTTCTCTTCTCTCATGGCAATTTTTACTTGTTACTATATTTATATATATCACTTTACGAGGCGTTTTATGTATGCCATTAAGTAAAATAACGTTATATTCTCTATATTATGTGGACACTATTAGTTTAGTGTCAATTTTTTTAGGCAAAAGACCCTTTTGTGTCCTTAACGTTTGGGGTCACTTTCAGTTATGCCTTTAACGTTTGTTTTGTGTCAGTTATGCACCCAATGTGAAACGTTTGTGTCAATTATACCCTAACTTCAATTTGGACCAAAGTCCTATTTTGATCCCTCAAGTTTGCTCAAAGTTTCGTTTTGGACCCTCAAGTCTCTGGCGAACTTTTTGACGATATACACAACGACCCTGACAACTATGAAAACTGCTAATCCAAGGTTTTTTTGACCTCTTGAGTTCAATGACGTCCTCCATTTTGGGAAAAAATGACTGGCAAGCCTCTGAAAAATTACATAGTAGCCTAAAAATTACACAATCGCCGAAAATCATATTTCCGGTCATTTGTTCGCAAAATGAAGACCTCCATTGAACTTGGGAGGTAAAAAGGCCTTGAATTAGGAGTTTTCGTAGTTGTCGGGGCCGCCGTGTATCTCGCCATAAAGTTTGTCGGAGACTTGAGGGACCAAAATAGAACTTTGAGCAAACTTGAGGGACCAAAATAGGAGTTTGGCCCAAAAAAATTGAGGTTAGGGTATAATTAACACCAACGTTTCACATTGGCGACATAATTGACACAAAACAAAAGTTAAGGGCATCACTGAGACTGACCCCAAACATTAGGGGCACGAAAGGGGCTTTTGCCTTTTTTAAAAAAATGTTTAGTTTTATCTCTGAAAATTGTTAATTCGTTACAATTTAATCCCTCCATAAATATTTTAGGCCAAGGTGTAAATTTGGTCTCGTATCTTTTGCTCAGCTCCCAATTCGGAGTTGTATCTTTTGTTGTTGCACTTTTGCTCCCATATCTTTGTAAAAAAACCTGAATTTGGTCCTATATCATTTTTAGTCTCATATCTTTTGGTCAAGTCGCATAATTAATCATATATATATATATATATATTTCCAAAATGATCAACCGTTAGCTGATCCTTTTGTAAAGATATGAGACCATTTTTAAACATGACCCAAAGATATAGGACAATTGACACAAAGACATGAGACCAAATCTTCAACAAAAAAATATATGGGACCAAATTGGGAGCTAGCAAAAGATATAGGATCAAATTTACATTTTGGCCAACATTTAATATTGTACAACTCAGTCCCATGAGACACTAAATTGTAACAAGCTAGGGTTAGGATTTTTGGAGATTAAATCAAATGTTTCAAAAATTCAATGACTAAAACCACAATGATAATAACATTATTCAAAGATTAAATTGATGGTTTACTCTATGCTAATTAATTTTTGACGGTGTAACTACAGGTGGAAGGAAAAAGTGGGAAGAAAAACTGGAAGAAAGTGGGAGTAAATTTGAAAGATCATGTTAAAATTCCCATATTCCCTGAATTGAAAACAGAGGAATTAGGAGCATATCATCATGAGAAATACTTTGGTGAATACTTGTCAAAAATAGCATTGGAGAAGCTACCAGAAAGCAGACCATTATGGGAAATCCACATTGTGAATTACCCTACAAGCATTAATGTTGCAAGTAGCTTGATATTCAAACTTCATCATGCACTTGGAGATGGATATTCACTAATGGGTGCATTACTTTCTTGTCTCCAAAGATCTGATGATCCTTCTCTTCCTTTGTCTTTCCCTTCCATTAAATCATCATCATCAAAGTCTTCCGACAACAAATCCTTGTTCACCAGATTTTCTAACCTTATGTCCTCAACCTACAATACCATAGCAGATTTAGGATGGAGCATGTTGAAGAGTAGTGTTATGGAAGATGATGAGACACCAATAAGGTCTGGAAATCATCAATTAAGACACCAACCTCGTCCAATCACAATATCAACCATGACATTCTCCATGGACCATATCCGACTCATCAAATCCAGCCTTGGAGTGGTATAACAACATAATACAACCTAGGATATATATTATCTCAATTTGTTAGTTATGCCTTTAATTAATGTGTAAATTATACTTTGGTATCCTGTTCTATGGATCGCTTTCACTTTGGTACCCTGTTCTTTAAAAAATGACACTTTGTTACCATGTTCTTTATACTGTTAACACTTTGGTACCCAAATTCATTTTTCTGGTAAGATTTGACGGCGAAGTCATACACAGTAAAAACACCCATATGTTCATTTTCCTCTAATTCTTCATGATTCAAACGGTAAAACTCTCTAAATCCTCTCACTTCAAATCTCAGTATTTTTCACGATTTTTAAGTATTTTAGCATCTGAATCATGAAAAATGAGAGAAAAATAGATTTTGGGTATTTTTACTATGAACGTGATGGTCAAAGTGTTAACGGTGCAAAGAACACGGTACCAAAGTGTCACTTTTGAAAGAACAGCATATCAAAGTGAAACCGGTCCATAAAACGGGATACAAAAGTTAATTTACCCTTAATTAATTAACTTGTCAGATGCATACTCCTTGTCATATATATTATTAATTATGTTTGATTAATTCAGTTATAAAATGTAATTGAATACAGACTATAAATGATGTGATCACTGGAATAATCTTCTACGGTACTCGGTTATACATGCAAGAGATTAGCCACAAATCCAGGGCTGCCACATCCACAGCATTGGTGCTTCTGAATACAAGAAACACTGAGAGTTATCAGTCAGTGAATGATATGCTTAATGCTAAGGCTAAAGGGCCATGGGGGAATCGAATTTCGTTCTTGCATGTGCCCATTCCTAAATTGAAAGACACTAGAATTTCAAACCCACTTGAATTTGTGAGGGAAGCTCACAATATGATTAAGAGGAAGAAGCAATCTTTGGCTGTTCCTCTCATTGGTATGCTTTTGGATATCGAGAGTAAATTCAAAGGCTATGAGGTAAACTAATATATATGGGTGTATACATAATTTATTAATTTGGATGAATCATCTATTATATTGTCTTCTTATTGTTGCTTAATTAATTAGAAGAGGAAACCTACTTTTTGGTCCCTGAATTGTTACTGAGTCAACGATTTAGTTCCTGAATTGTAGGAAAATACGAATCAATCCCTAAATTTTACATCGCCATCAACATTTTGGTCCTTCAATTGTAGGAAAATACGAATCAGTCCCTGAAATTTACACCACCTTCAACCTTTTGGTCCCTGATCATCCCTCCAACACTAAATTTCACACCACCCTCGGGGACCAAAAGGTTGACGGTGGTATAAAATTCAGGGATTGACTGATATTTTCTTACAATTCAGGGACCAAAAGGTTGATGGTCATATAAAATTCAGGGACTGATTCGTATTTTCCTATAATTCAGGGACTAAATCGTTGTTTCAGCAACAATTCAGAAACGAAAAAGTAAGTTTTCTCTAAATTAGAATGTAATTAAGTGTGGTTGTGGCCTGTGGGTGCAGGAAGTAGCTAAACACATCCATGGGACAGTGTCAAAGTCAAGTACGGTGATTACAAACTTGATTGGACCATCTCAGAAAATGTCTTTGGCCAATCATTCCGTCAATGGCTTCTACTTCACATTGGCCGGTGGTCCTGAGGTATAGTACTGATTTATATATAAATATTATTTAGAGATATTGTTAGAACTAGAGAAGCTACGGGAGTAAGAATGATCATACTTCATAGTATTGGATTGTGAAGGAGTGAATTAATATAGAGTAAAAACCCAGGGTTTATATAGAGCTTGATATTAACTCAACTATAGTTAACACTAACACACTTGTAATTAATAATGTAACAAAATTTTTTTTGTTGAGTAGTATATGTCTCGGGTTTTTGGGATTTCAACTTGATTAGTTTATATAGGAGAGTCTCTCAACAAAAATAATTACATTCGCATGTAAAATTGAAACCTTATATTACTTAAACGATGTCTAATCACTTACCAACTTGGAGTAAGCCATGCTGATAGTAACTGATGTCTAATTACTAACCAACTTGGAGTAAGCCATGCTGATGGACTCACAGAAATAGAAATGGTTTCTAAACCCTACCAGACCTAAATGCCCTTAAAGCCCAACTACTATTAAATTGGGCTTCTATTAATAGGTGTAGTCTATTAGTTACATGCGGCACACTTTAAGGATTAAATAATCCAACATAATTTTGGTCAAAGGTGTAAATTTGATCTCATATCTTTTGGCAAATTTTCACTTTGGTTCTTTATTTTTTCTGTTACACTTTTGGTCTCATATCTTTGCTCTCAAATTGGTTCCATATCATTTTTTATCCCATATCTTTTGGTTAAGTTGCAAAAAAAATCAACCGTTAGTTGATCCTTTTGAAAAGGTATTAGACTACTTCCGCACCTATCCCAAAGATATAGGACCAATTCGGTAATGGACTCAAAGATATGAGATCAAATCCACAATAGAATAAAATATGAGACCAAATGTGTTACAAAAAAATATATAAGATCAAATTGGGAACTAAGCAAAAAAATATAAGACCAAATTTACACTTTGACCGATAACTTTTTACGTTAGTTATATATGTTTTTGAGAGCTAGCTAACATGTACAATCGAAAATTTTATGGGTTACCCATGATGATGCAGAGCCTTGTGATTTCAATCTTGAGCTACATGGGAGTTCTAAGAGTTACCCTTAAGACAGAGAAATACTTCATAGATGAATACAAATTGATTTCCTCCATCAAAACTGCCTTCAACGTAATACTCAAGGCTGCTGTTATGGAAGCTCCTCATCCAAAAATCACAAGTTAAAACAAATGGAAACTTACCTAGCATTGCTTATATTTATCAGATTTATCCATGGTCCTGATTATTAAATTGTTGTTAACTTATTTTATTATTTAATTAAATTTGTTGTGTGTCCTTAATCTCGTTTGCTGTATCAAAACTTATACTACTTGTATATTAGTTACTTAGTTAGTGAGCAAGTATTGTATATATAATTCTTTATAATCCTTACAATAAAACTAGATATTATTAATAAATGTTGGTCTTGGATGAAGGACTCTTTACTAATAAAACTCTAGACACTCGATTGTCACTTTTTAAATTATGGAGACCTGATATTTAATTACCTCAAACCATAAGAGCCTTAATCACTTGTAATTTACCAATAAAGTATAAACAAAGAAAAAGAATAAACACCTGAATATGCCATGCAGGTCATTAAAATCCTATTTTTTCTTCACGTGGGTAATTGAAGGTCGTGTTCTCATGAGCATCAATTGAAATGTAGAATTTAATACCATTTATAACAGAGATCATGATTGATGGACCATATTTGAATGCTTGATTACGAAATGGATCTGTCATCTGTACGTGCTGATAATGGACAAAACAACATAAATGATTTCAGTTCGTATTCTCCCTTATACCTCGAGACTTATACTAGTTCTCAAATGGTTGGGTACTGAAATTCAAACTAATAATTTCAGTTCAGTTTTAGAGTTAAGCTGACCCTAATAAAACCTCTCAGAGAAAACTCTCTTTGTCGAGAGAGTTTTTTTGAGTGAAATTTTGGGTCGCCGCTGTCTCAGCGGCGGTAGCCCTCGCTCTGGTTATAGAGTTTTGTGGTGACGGCATTCTAGATCAGGATTCCTATAGCGGCGAATCTAGACTAGGCATTTAATGATGGCTTCTGACTTCCACAGCGGCTTCCTGGTTAGGTCCTGATTTTTTTGTGCTTTTCAATGGCGTCGTTTTGTTTTATTATCTTATTATAGTTACTTTGAGTTTGTTTATGTCTTTTTTTAGAACAACCATTGGGGTTGCCAGCCTTCCTGTTTGGAAGAGTTTGTCTCTTTTAGATGACTTTATTTATGTTTCTTGTTTTTTAGATGATTGTAGCTTTAGTTAGATTACTAAATCCGCTAACTTGGCAGTTGATTATCTTGCCAATTTGTCTAAAACGAGGATGAGTCCTCTTGGATGGGTTGTAAACCCCCCACCTTCGTCACTTGATATCCTGCCTAGTGTTGTTGTTTATGCTAGGGAGAGATTGGCTTTTTTTTACTTTGTTTTCGTTTATATTGTGCATGGCTTTGCCTTACTTTTGAATGAATTATGTTTCAGGCAAAAAAAAAAAAAAATAGTTGGGTCATAAATGGAATAATGACCCATTTATATTTGTTAAATAGATCATGGGTGAATCATGACCCATAAAATTAAGGGTCAACCCAACCAAAACCTTCGTAAATTAATTAATGAGAATATTCTTCAAATTAATTAAATTTCCTTTCAAAATTTCATTTTCGTCGTTGTATTTGAAAATTGGTAGGATTAAATTGTATTCATTTTCCAAATTTAGGACTGATCTGTAATTTTCCTTTTTTTCTATATTTTTTTAAAATTATATATGTTTTGACCCCCAAAGAAAATTTATAATACTTATTTTAGTCCTTTGAGTATCATGATCGAAGAACTTTTTGTAAATTTTGAAACTATTTGGGCCATTCTGTCATTTTTGCAAAAGTTAGTGAAGTTCTTTAAACATGATTTTTTTAGGACTAAACTGCAATTTTTTTCAAAATTAGGACTAATCTATGATTTTACCATTTTTCCAATATTTTTCAAAATTATATTTTGATCCTAAAAATTTTATAATTTTCGTTTTAATCCTCAAATATTAGAATTGTCAATACAAGTCAGCCCGACCCAACTCTGCATTGTCCCATTGTTATTAGGGTTGGGCCCGGTTGGTCAATTTTCTAAATAAGCCAAGAATTGGCTAGCCTAATCATTTACAAGCTAAGGACTGGTCCAACTGGCCATGCATTTAATTTTTTAAAAAAACTTAAACTGTATATAAATTAATTTTATATGAAAAAAAATGCTATTTTGTTTTTCTAAAAAAATAATTATATAAAATAAAACATAGAAAACAAAGATGTGAATAATGATATACACTAATAAAACGTTCACAGTATAAGCATTAAGCAATTAATTACTAAGGCAACTTGGGCCAAAAAAAATATTACTAAGGCAACAAAGCCCTAATACATCATACATCCAGCTCCAAGGTAACAAAGTGAGATTTATGCAGATCTGTCAATATGGGCTTGGCCCAATAGTCCCAAAGAAATGGGCTGGATTGAACTTTTCGAGCCATTTCATAAAACAGGCCGGCCTAGTCTAGCTTTTTTGTAAAACGAGCCTGAATAGGTTGGGCCGAGTTGAATACGGGCTTGTGGTTCATCACATTAAAAAAATTAAAATTTTCATTTTTGTTTGTCATCTTCTTAATGTCTTCATGATATTCAAGTGTCTCCTCTCTTTCTCTGAGAGAGTTTTCTCTACTCTAGTGTGAGAGTGCATCCTTCGCCGATCTAGTAGAGCGATTTCTTCCTCTGAGTGAGGATTTTTTTGCAAGTCACGAGTTTGGAAAGAGATTCGTAGGGGCAATGGAGGAAAGTGAAGCTTCGGTCACTAGCAAGGAGGTGATGGAAGAAGAGCCTGGGAACGTGAATGAGGGAGAAGTCATTGAACTGGAGTGCGATGATAGGAGGACTTTTGAAGTGGCCAAACATGCTATAGTTGGCAGACTGATCACGGAGAAGGTGCTGAATAGGAAGACGGTGAAAGAGATGATTACCAAAATCTGGGGGTATCCGAAGGGACTACACATCATTGATCTTACCCCTAACACGTTCTTGTTCAACTTTAATGAGGCATGGACACCACGCAGGATATCTTGAGTTGCCTGTTATGTCTGCACCGGTGGGTACTAGAGATAGCGATCAATAAGGTTGTGTTCAGTCACAGCCCTTTTTGGATACAGATACACGGGGTCCCGCTGGAGGGGTTCTCAGTGACTAATGTCAAGAAGTAGGGATGGCAACGGATAGGGTATCCGGTGGTTTTGTCACTATCCGTATCCGTATCCGTTCACTCTATCCAATATCCGTACCCTATCCATATCCGATAAATTAGTATCCGTATCTGTATCTTATCCGATATCCGGTATCCAACGGGTATCCGAAATACTCGAAATATGTAACGTCCTATATTTTTAAAGCAGATGGAACAAAACTCTAAAGAAAGACAGTGTTACACGGCCCTTTTTAAAATAGAAAAATTAAAAACTGATAATAAAATACATGAGGCTCCGCCTCTAAACAGCCACGCAGGGCCCAACTCAGTCAACGGACAACAACTAAACTAAACTACCTCATCAACAGCTTCCACCCCAAACTCGACGAACTTGAGACCTGCACTAAGACACTGAAATGTTGTAGGGTGAGAATCTGGGGGATTCTCAATAGGGTTTAAGTCTCTCTACTTAACCCACAGTCCCCACTCAAACACAGACTTCAAACAAAGGTTCAGACATGCATTTCTAACTAACAATAAATAAACAACATATATATCAAACCAATAAATTCACATTTAATTAACAGCTCTCACATATAATCTTTCTGAAAATTATTAATACATCAAAAACTGTAAAACTGATAAGCTTGTGGGACTCACGTGTCAACACTTCATCCATATAGGGCCCAGTACCACTATACAGGAATACCAGCACAACAATACGATAACATGATAAATCATAATACAATGGAGCTGGTGGTGACAAATCATGTCAACCAAATACCTCACAATAGGTAAGCCAGCACAAATGTCATGATCAAATACCAGTGGTCATCACGACCTGGGCTTCCGGAACATCTCCCGGTGTGCGCACATACCAAACAGCTTGTCACCTAAGGAATCCACACTTAGGGCAACTATGGAATCCACCATAGTCATTACCCGAATACTCCTCGCAAATAAACGGGGAGGGACTCACCCCTCAGTGAATCATGACATACAAAATTCACATGATAATTCAATCTCAAGTCACTAATCATATATTTCCTCTAATCTTTATCATGTAACAACCAAACTACTCATTTCCAAATCTCATTCAACAATCATACATAATCACTTACTCTTTAATCACATTCATTCTCATTTGATTCACCATATTAATCCTTTAATTATTCACTTGCATTTGAGTCCCAAATCCTTCAAAGGGATGCAAGTTTACAACCAAACATACCAAACTCATAAACTTTAACAAATCATTCCTTTTACATTTACATATTCAATTCTTAACATACTTGGGTAACATCCCAATTCCAACTTTCCATAATATTCTCATTCAATTAGCAAACACTATTATTTTCATCACATTATCTCATCAATAAACCTTTTAAACATCATAAGTTTCCTTTCAAACAAGTCCCAAAACAGATCGAAACTTAAAAGCATGAAAAACTACTGATTTGGAACAATTTAAAGTGGCCAAAAATAGGGGAAACAGCAAACCTACGTTTTTCTTCCCAAAATCTCTTTTTTCAACAACAAGCAACAATCATACACAAGACCCAACTCAAACATTAGCATTAATATCATATATTTCTTCAATGACACATGAACCCTAACTTATTAGTTTTATCATTTATCACAAATCATGTTTTATACATGTTAATCACTATCAAGACCCACAATTTAACCCAATTTTTCACACACCCAACAAGAACATCATTCTTCAAGACAATCTCAAAGAAACCCTAACAAACCAAAGTGTGAAGAAATGCTTTGAGATGGGAGAAAGAGAAAGAAACCCTACCCATAAGGTGATTGAAGATACACAGAGTGCGTTTGTAAAGGGCCGGCAGATTCATGACAATGTATTAATAGCCCATGAAATCTATCACAGCTTAAGCAGGAGGGGTGGCAGGAGGTATCAAGCCTTGGTTGTGAAGCTGGATATGAGCAAAGCCTATGATAGGCTTGAATGGGGCTTCTTGTCTAGTATGATGAGGGCGCTTGGTTTTGGTGAGCATTGGATTAAACTGGTTATGGCCACGGCCACCACTGTTAAATACAGAGTAAAACTGAATGGTGTAATTGATGGAGATTATGCCCTAGGGCCAATCACCTCATAGATATGTTGTGAACATATCAATTAATTTATAGAGATAAATTAATGGTTATCACATTATTAGCATGTTTACTGTGATAACAGTCCATGATTAATTATAAGATAATTAATCTAAAACTGTCCCTGGTCGATCATTCGAGTGGGAACTTGAATTGAACTAAGACCAGCATGACCTCGGTGCATAGGGATGCATGCACTAGATGCTGGCACGAGAGTCATGGTGCAATTACGTAAGGAGTTACGAGTTGCTGGACTGACCCGGAGAATCCTACATGGTTT
>QANZ01049968.1:24388-48961 GCA_003254925.1 Chamaecrista fasciculata | reverse complement strand
TTTATAAATTTTGAAACTATTTGGAGGCATTTTTTAATTTTTACAAAAATTTGTAAAATTCATATTCACACCCTACCTAAAACTACATACACAAATTTGAGTTGGGTTGGGTAAACTATGAGTTTAACCACTATGAGTTTAACCCAACCCAACCCAACCCAAATTTTAGTGGTTAATTTTTTTTACTAAACCCATCTTGACCCATTAAAAAGATTGTTGGTGTGATAATGAAGTAGCATCACGACGATGAAAAATGTGTAATTCAAAATGACTTGGCATTCATAAACAGCGAAGGGGTGCATTTGATTTGTAGTATCTCTGCATTTCTTTCCTAAGATTAAGAACACAAGCTCAATCACACCATTGATAATTTGATCTGAAATCTAACGACATAAGTCATTACTCGTGTGAGTTGCAAGTATCCTTAAGGTCATTTGTCATTACTCATTACTCAATGAACATTTAGTTTGGTTCGCACTTTGAACTGTGTCTGGATGATAACATGCAATGCATGCCCTCGTATATGCTTCAATACCAACAGATCTATTATATGCTCTAATTGATCCATCCTTAATCGTTGTGTATTTCAGCTCAAGCCTGAGGAAATCACTGCTATTATAATGACTTTTCCGAGCCTGGATCACTTTTCCGAACTGGATTTTATCTTGGTGGCACAAAATACATGCATGGTGATCCAAGATGAGCCTGGAGTTGTATTCGGGGCAAGAAGGTAAGGAACTTGTCTAATATTAGATTGCTTTTTTATTTAAAAATTCATAGACAATACATCATAATGGGTAATTGTGTAGAGCTACATATCAGCTGATGACTGTGATGACACCTGGATTATTTATCCTCATCAGCACATGGTTCACGTGAAGAATACACCATCATCTCTGCCCACTCTCTTTTGTACAGCTGTTAGTTTTCGGTTATAGATTTTTTAGACTTCTGGTAGTTTGTTACATTGGGATTTGTAATTTTTAGTTTTGGTCCCAATAATTCTTTATTCTTTCCTTTCGATCCTCTTTGTACATGTGTATATATGCTGTTTCAGTAATGAATGAAATCAGCTTTTTTGCTCATACTCAGTATAATTTTCATGGTATCAGAGCCTGGTTAAAAAAATTTTCAAGCAATGTGGCAACCTGAACTTTAGACTGCATCAAATATGTCCAAACGGCTTTGGAAAAATCATCAACAATAGTTAACATGAACCGAGCACCAGATAAACTAGGTTCCTTGTAAGGACCCCAAACATCAACATGAATTAACTCAAACACAGCAGTTGTAGAAGAAGTACTTAAAGGAAAAACTGATCTTATCTGGCGTCGCAGCATGGAGGTTGCTCTCACGGCGAAAAATAAATTCTGCTTCGTTGATGGAAGCTACACGGAACCTTCGGATCGTACTTCTGCAGAATACTCTCAGTGGAAGTTCGTTGATTCGATGATTCTTTCTTGGATACTTAATGCCATGTCTAAGGATCTTGCTGAAGCCTATATTTACACTAAGTCCGCTCGTCAGCTCTGGGTTGATCTTGCTGAGAAGTTTGGTGAGAGTGATCGGCCCCAGATTTTTAATTTGAAGAAGCAGATTGCTACTCTTATGCAAGGTAATGATTCTCTTGCTTTATACTCCAATAAGCTCAAGAAACTTATGGATGAACTGAACTGTTTGGAGCCTCGTCCTACTTGTACCTGTGGGAAATGTACTTGCGATCTTGCTAAACGTTTGGAACAGATTTATACTTCAGCTGATGTTATGCAGCTGTTAATGGGTCTTAATGATTCTTATGATGCCATTGTTAGTAGTATTCTCATGCTGGAGGTTCTCCCTGCCTTCAACCGAGCATATTCTATGATTGCTCGTGTTGAAAAGCAGCGTATCGTTAATATTGCTAATCCTAGTCCTATTGAGGCTACTGCTTTGTTTGCTAAGGTGACTGATAACAAAGCTTCTGTGAACAAAACTGCTTTTAAGAAAAAGGATTCCATTAAGAAAGATGATCGCCAGTGTACCTTTTGTGGTAAGGTTGGTCATGTTGTTGATGCATGTTTTAAGAAAAATGGATACCCCGACTGGTTTTTAGAAAAATATCCGCAAAACAAGAAGTCTGTTGTTGCGTTTGCTAATGCCCCTAACAGTTTTGTGCCTCTTGAGTCTGAGTCCAAGTCCCAGGAACCCGATGATGCTCATATCACTGAGATTTTTCAGCGCGAAATTCAGAAGTTTATGAAGGGTAAGAATGTTGTGAATGATGACAACTCAGTTTCACTGTCGAGTCAAGGTTGTTAGGTCTGATAATGGGAGTGAATTTGTCAATCAAACCTGTTCTTCACTTTTTAATCGTCTTGGCATTGTTCATCAGCGTACTTGCATTTATACTCCACAACAAAATGGGGTTGTGGAGCGTAAACATCGTCATTTATTGCAAGTTACTCGTGCCCTCCTTGTCCATGCTGGTTTGCCTCCCAAGTTTTGGGGTGATGCTTTATTATTTGCCACTCATTTAATTAATAAGTTGCCTACTGCTGCTTTGGATTGGAAAACACCTTATAGTGTCTTACATGGGAAGGAACCCTCTTATGATTTTCTTAGAATTTTTGGGTGCTTGTGTTATGCTGCTAATATTAATCCTTTAAAAGGAAAACTTGATGATCGTGCAAGAGAGTGTGTTTTTCTTGGTTTGGCTGCTGGCATCAAAGGTTATAAACTTTATGAGTTGACTACTGGGCATATTTTTGTCTCTAGAGATGTCTGTTTTTATGAAGATCATTTTCCCATGAAACTTGCTCCCCCCACTGATGATGTTTGCTTACCTTTGCCCATAAGTGATACACCTCTTACATACATTGACACCTTACCCGATTTGCCTCCTACATCAGCTCCCACTGCATCCTCCTCTTTACCATCTTCCTCTCCCACATCACCTTCTGCTGAAGTTTCTTCCCCTGCTGTAGTTCCTCGACGCAGTACCCGACCTCACCATCCTCCCACTTGGATGAAAAATTATGTCTCTTGCACTGCTGATACTCTTATATGTCCTTTTACTGTTTCTTATGCAGCTTTCCAAACCAGCCTTGGCCAGATCAGAGAGCCATCTACTTTTCATGAAGCCCAACAATCTGCTGCCTGGAAAGATGCTATGCAGCTTGAATTAACGGCTCTAGAAAACAATGATACGTGGGAATTGGTTCCTTTACCCCCTAACAAGAAACCAATTGGTTGTAAGTGGGTTTATAAGGTTAAATTGAAACCTAATGGTGAAATTGAACGATACAAGGCACGTTTGGTCGCTAAGGGATTCAATCAAATTGAGGGCATTGATTATGTTGAAAGTTTCTCCCCTGTAGCCAAACCAGTTACTGTACGCCTTCTTCTTGCATTGGCTGCTATTCATGGTTGGCCATTACACCAATTGGACATAAACAATGCATTTTTACACGGCTATCTCCAAGAGGATGTTTATATGACTCCTCCCCCAAACTATGCTGCCACTTCCAAAGGATTAGTTTGCAAGCTCAAGCGCAGTTTATATGGTCTTAAGCAAGCCTCACGGCAGTGGAATGTTGAGCTCACTAAGAGATTGAATATGTTGGGATTTATACAGTCCGATTTTGATCATTGCTTATTCACTCTACTACAAAATGGTACTTTCACTGCTCTCATTGTCTATGTAGACGATATTTTGCTTGCTAGTACTTCCCTTGCTCAGATTACTAAGGTTAAAACATACTTACATCAGCAGTTTACCATTAAGGACTTGGGGGAAGCCAAATACTTTCTTGGTTTGGAGATAGCTCGTTCAACTCAGGGGATATATCTTAATCAACGAAAATATACTGTTGATCTATTGGGAGAAGCAGGTTTACAAGATGCTAAAGCTGCTGATGTACCTATGGTTAAAAATTTGAAGTTTTCCAATTCTGAGGGTCCTAAATATTCTGATGCCGAGCAGTATCGAAGGCTTGTTGGCAAGTTATTGTACCTTGGATTCACACGACCTGATATTACATACGCCACACAGCAATTGAGTCAACATGTGCAGGAGCCACATCAGGTTCATTGGGACGCTGCCATTCATGTTCTTCGTTACTTGAAGAATAATCCATCCAAAGGTTTGTTTTATCCTGCTTCTTCTTCTCTTGCTCTCACTGCCTACTGTGACGCCGATTGGGCAGCTTGCCCGACGACTCGTAAGTCCCTCACTGGTTATTGCATTTTTCTTGGGGATGCTTTGGTGTCCTGGAAAACCAAGAAACAACCTACAATTTCTCGCAGCTCTGCCGAAGCAGAGTATCGCAGCCTTGCCAGCACTGTGTGTGAATTGCAGTGGATTGATTATGTCTTACAGAGTTTTTCCATTACCATCCCTCGTCCTATTCCACTATTTTGCGATAATCAGGCTGCAATTCATATCATTGCCAACCCGGTTTTTCATGAACGCACCAAACACATCGAAATTGACTGTCATTTGGTGCGTAACCAGTATAAATCTGGTTTTGTTCTTCCCCAGTTCGTGGCTTCGAGTTCTCAGGTTGCAGATATCTTTACTAAGCCACTTGATGGTGTTCGTTTTCCTCCAATGGTTGCCAAGTTGGGTCTTGTCGCTATTCTCCCAGTCCCAACTTGAGGGNTTCGATGGGGAGGCTAATGATACGTCAAGCAAGGCGGTGGGTCAGTCAAATGCCCACGTGGCTCAAGTTGACCAGTTGCAGGATGGATCAATGAGGGAAGTTGCAGGGAATCAACGCCCAAAACGTGCAACTTATGCTCCAGCTTGGGCTGCTGACTATTGCATGAAGAAATGATGCGCTGGCGTGGGAGGGAATCTTTTCTGTTATGCCTTGGGATTTGTAGTTAGTTATGCCTTGGGAACTGTAGTTTGTTATCTTGATATATATCTTTCTCTTACCGTCTGGCTAGATATCAGATTGGAATATTTTGTATTTTGTTTGTTGGAGTTTTGTCCTGACTCGAAGAGGGCCTTCGTTGTAATATCTTCTTCTTCTTCCTGACTATAATACAGTACATTCCAGAATCTCCATTTCTCTCTTTCCATCTTTTTCTCTTTCGTCATTTCTATCACTTTCTTTACATGATTTTGCATTGACCATCTGGGAGTGTTGATTACAATGTAATAATTTTATAGGTTTCAAAAGTCAGGGAATCTGCTTGTGTTGGAGAAGTGTTTGGCGCTTGAGAGAAGTGATGACTATACTCTTTTCCTTGTACTTGTTGATTAGTGGATACCTGTATGCATTACAGTGAATTTTATGCTATCGTATAATGGTTGGAAACTTGGAATACATTTGCAAAAGCTTCGCAATTTCATATTCTTATATATTCAGCTTTATACAACTCTCACTTTCTCCCTTTATATAAATAATTTCGTATTGTTCGCCTTGAGGTAGAGTAGGCTCTCATTTTTCTTCTGGACAGAACCTGTGTTGTCTTCGAGAAATAATGGTTACTTAGTGTTCTATGGTATGATGAAGGATACAGTGTGCATAGTAAGCTCAATTTAATTGAAGTAGGTGAATTTATTTTGTAGCCATATCTCTCGTGTCATGATGACTCATGAGTAAATTGAGCTTTGAAATTATGTAGACATACTTGAACTGAATTATGGTATGATTTGGTTTTTGAACCCTCCCTAAAAAGTCTTGTTCTGTTGCGTCAAATTGTTAGGAAGCCATTGTTGTTGTCAATCAAAGAGATCTAGACAAACCGGGTATTATTGCTTGTTGCTTGAAAATAAGCGATTACTAGACTTGCGTCCTTGTGTCCCCTGAAACTTCACTTTGCTTGATAATATAGCATGAATATATGATTACCTTATATCGCATCACATTATGCATCTGGATTACAGTATTAGTCTTTCTGATCTTAATTTAGTCACCATGATTGGAAGGCTATTCATTCGTTTTCCCCGGATTTTACATCCTAAAAATGTCTAGAATAAAAAATCATCCATTTAACCTATGTATAATTTATAGGGTAAATTTCAATTTGGTACCCTGTCTTATTGACCGGTGCTACTTTGGTACCATGTTCACCACTTTGGCACCCAATTTCGTTTTCCCGTTAGATTTTGAAGGTGAAAGTCACGTGAGGCCCACAAGGGACCCCAAAACACCAAACCAGTCATTATTCTTTCACAAATCGCAATTCATAGCTAAAATTGCAAGTGACTTTATTATCAAAACATAAATAGTTCTATGCAATAACTTTCTGTTCCTCCAAAAACCCTAACATGCAAAACAGGGTTAGCAAGCTGCAGAATCCAGCTTATATATCTCATGACACTCTGCATCGCAAATAATGAGACGAATATTGTCTCAACTTTAATCAGCAAAACACATTCAACATCATTTTTTTATTTGGTAAAATACACTTTGGTAACTGTGGTTAGGACCGAATCTACTTTAGTACCTTGAAAGACAAAATTTGACACTTTGATATCGTGAGGTTTACGTCGTTAGCACTTTGGTACCCTGTGGTTATTTTCTATCAAAATTTTAAAAAAATTGCTGACGTGGCTCAATCTTAGCCGTCGATTTCTACTGTATCTTATCCGTTAGTTTCTATTGCTGCTTAAATCATATTTCACTCTTCATTAATTTTTCTTTTGTGCGTTTAGGTCCTCTCCTTTTGGTAAAACGAATCAAAACACAACAAACTAAAAGAATTGATGGAGTTTTCTACAATTTCATTTCAAGAACTAGAGAGTTATTAAAAAAAGAAATTGCAGAAAGATCATTAGAGTTTTGATCAATGAAAATCTTCCCTTTCTCATAAAACTTCTCTCGAACCACACAGTTTTAGGACTAAATTGCATTTTATTATCCAGATTTAGGATTAATCTGTAATTTTATTCTTTTTCCAATATTTTCATAATTGCATTTTGACCCAAAATTTTGTTATAAATTTCATTTTAGTCCTCAAAAATTATGATCTAGGGACATTTTTGAAAATTTTGAAACTATTTGGGGGGATTTTGTAATTTTTGAAAAAGTGCTAACAATTTTCCGTTAAATTTTGACTGAAAATAACCATAGGGTACCAAAGTGCTAAAGGCGCAAACCTCAGGGTATCAAAGTGTCAAATTTTGTTTTTCAAGGTACCAAAATGGATTTGGTCTTAACCACAGAATACCAAAGTGCATTTTTTTTTAATCACAAGAAAGGAGAAGTGATGAAAGAAAAAAGGAGCTTGACAATACTTACGAATTAATAATTTTTTTTATATCTCTCATCTAGAGGCAAAATAAGACAGTGAAGCATATCTGGACATAGAGAGAATCAAACTCTACCATCTGAAACATGCAAGTGTTGTAAAGATAGGATGGGTTAGCTGGCATATATATATATATGATATGATATGATATCATCGTTCATCATTTATTAATAATTATATATTACTTTTATTCTTTTATGAAAATTAGGTACTTAATCTTCTGTTGTATTATATCAATCAGGACATCCAATTTGCCTCTTCATGTGCACTTTTTGTTTCCAGTCACACGACGGAGTGCATTTGTGTGTATCTCAAATGAAAGGAAATCAACAGCAGTATTATGACCAAGCACATCCATTTATGCACATGACAAGATTGGCAATTGGCATTGCATTATATATTCTCCATTTTTTTTTCAATTTAAATTTTGTAAATTTCGATGATTATAAAATTTATAATACACCCATTATAAGAAACGTGGTATGTACAAATACATCAATTCTGTATAATTGTCGTGTCTTTGGTGTTAAGTTGGTCAAAATCAATTTTGTATCATGTTAAGAGTAGGGTTTATTTTTTTTCTTTAAATAAAGTTAAAACTATAAAGTTGGATAAAGAAGAATCTACCTTTGAGTTCACATAAGAATGTCCAATTATTGGTTGTCGACACCTGAACCTGAAAAAAAAAAAAATCACAGAAGTTGTCCCTGTGTTTCTTCTCTGGTGCTCAAGTCAGTGTGGAGTGCTTGCTAAGTAGAGATTTTCAGGTGTAACAAATGTCTTACCTTTGTTATAGAATACCTTTGCTAATTATACCTCGAGAATCCTTGAGTCTAGGATTGTACGAGGTTTGGGTTGGTGAGTGATAAGTGCGTGTGTAGGGGAGCCTGGCGCGTGGCCCATCAATCAAATCTGATGTGTCAGGCTTCAGACAGCTGATGTTTGGATTGTTGCGCTGGGCTGCTACTTGATAGGTGACAACATTAAATGCCATCCCCTTTATAACCTTGGCGCGAGATGAGACCCCCTTACTCATTTCAGGCATGCTCTCTTTATGGAAGTACAATGTAACTTGTACAGTTTTGTTTTCTCGAAGCTGTCTTGAGTATTTTTGCATTAAATGTCAAGATCACTACAATAGTTGTGGCGTGAGTTGCTTCTTTGTGTTGGTGTGGTTGTGTGGGCGTGAAACGTCTTCTGGATTATCTTTATCCTTTATCTATGTAAAAGTCGTATATCACTTGTCCCTCCTGAGAAGGATGAGAATGGTATCGCGTGTATATCATAAAGATAGTTATGTAATGCGAAGATTAATTTTTTTTTTCTTTTGATAAAAGGAGAAATTTCATTCAATTCAACCAAAATGGAGGTTCATCTAACCAAACATGAAAATCAACAAAATTATTAGAGTGTTTAGCTAAAATGTGAGTACAATTGTTTAATGTACCCGGGCTCCAGTTCAACTAAAAATAAAACAATATAATGAAATATATTTTTTGTTTTTTAGAATTAAGGGCATGTTTGGGTGAACATTACTTTTTCATTATCTTTCCATTATCCCCATTTTCATTACATAACTTCATCTACAATGTTATATGGGTGTTTGTTTTGCAATTATAAAGTCATTACAAAAATATCATTTCATTATAAACTCATTTCATTACATATTTCATATCCAATTACTAACATACCCCTACTCAAATACCTATAATTACCTATACTCTAATACNTGAAATTCTCTCCTTTCTTTTGAGTTGATTTAAAATATTAGATAAAATTAAAATATCTAAATCTTAATTGTCAATAGTTTAAGAATTATTTTTTAAAATTTTATAAAAAGAAATAATTCAAAACAAGATATTTCTTACCTTTTCTTTACGGGTATAGATCTTGAATGTTCAAATTTTGTCCAAATATAATGTACAGATCAGAAGAGAAAGAGACTGAAATAATAGAGATAGAAAGTTTTTTTTTATTATTATTATTTGAATAATAAAGATAGAAAGTATAGGTTTATTTATGGTCAAACATGAAATGGTCTCCAAAATATGGGATAAATTTTAAATTGATTTTAAATATTTTATTATATGTATATTGATCCTATTTATTTAAGTAATTTTCAAACTAGTCCAAATTACTTAATGTAGTTATATACAACTTTAATTTCAACTTCAAATGCAATAAATTTAAAGTTAAATATTGTTTTTAAAGAATATTTTTTCTACTCACTTGAGACTGTCAACAAACAAGGTGAAATTAGATTTCTAGATGTGTTGTTCATTTCACGTTAAAACAAACAAAGCCAATCATATTTTTATTATTTCAAGTTAAAATGCGACGAGTTTAAATTTATATATTAACTCTTCAAAAGATTTCTTTGTTCACTTTCAATTGTTGGTAAATGAAGTCAAATCGCATCCTGAAAATAAATTTGGAACTATACTTATAAGATTTTTCACTTTTAGTCTCAAATCTACTTTTAGGATGCAATTTAAGTTCATTTGCTGATAGTTTCACTTGCATAGAAAAAAAATTCTTCAAGAGTTAATACATTATTCTGAAATTTTCACATTCTGACTTGAAATAATAGTGATATAACTAATTTCACCGTTTAATTATGAAACATACGATCCACTTTCGAGACCTTGTTTGACCTTGTATGTTGACGGCTCTAATTGGATAGAGAAAGTACTCGTTAAAAATAATCTGTAACTTTAGATTCATCGTATTCAAAGTTAAAACAAGAAAAATATAGCTACAGTTTGAGACCAATTTAAAAAATAGTCAAAATATATATGACTAATTTGAAATAAATAAAATATTTAGGATCAATCTAAAATTTACCTTATACATTTGGGTTCAATTTAGGATTTTGACCTTTTATTTGTTTATTTTTGTATAAATTGACCAAAAGTGAAAGTAAAATTCCCAGTATTTGACGAAAAAAAAACCTTTACGAAAGACACGTAAAGTTTGAAAGTTGAAGGCTTGAGATATTGAAGCGAATTTTAAGAAGATAATATGATATAATCCCCTAGTAATCCGCCAGCTAAATAGCGAAAATATGGGGTAATGAGAGGGATATTATAGTAATTTAAACCCCCCACACCCCCATCATTACAGTAATTTATAGCTCCGTGGTTTCAACGCTACTGCTTCTCAGAAAACTAGAGAGCAAAGAACGAAAACTCCCAATTTTCTCATCTGTCAGTAACACACAGATTTCCCATTCCCAGAAATCAAGGTCTATCAATCTCAGCAGCAACATCATGTCTTGGCAAACCTACGTTGATGACCACCTTATGTGCGACATTGAAGGCAACCATCTCAGTTCCGCCGCTATCCTTGGCCAGGACGGCAGTGTTTGGGCACAGAGTGAAACTTTCCCTCAGGTTCATATCTGTCTTCCCAAATCTTGATTCCTCCTTGTTTTCGTTATTCATTTATTTCCTTTTGTCCATACCTGCATGATTCTAATCTGGGTTATCTGATTGATTTTATACCTGATACAAACTAAATCGATGGTGGGGTTCTTCTTCACAGCTGTGATCTTCTGCGGTTTCGGTTTTTTTCCACATAGTTCTGTATAAAACGTTTTTCCTTTTTTGTATTTGTATGTATAGGTCACACCCTGCCCATGTATTTTGATATTGGTACTTCTGTGTTCAGGGAATTGATTTGTCGTTTTATGCCCATTTGAGTTGTGAATTAAGCGTCGAAATAGATTCACTGTCTTTGATGTGGTAATGAAGTACATCACGATGATGAAAAATGTGTAATTCAAAATAACTTGGCATTCGTAAACAGCGGATGGATGCATTTAATTTGTAGTATCTCTGCATTTCTTTCTTAAGAATAAGAACACAAGCTCAATTACACCATTGATAATTTGATATGAATTCTACCGACAGTGGCAAGTATCCGTAAGGTCATTTGTCATTACTCATTACTCAACGAACATTTTGTTTGGTTCGCACTTTGAACTGTCTGGATGATAACATGCAATGCATGCCCTCGTATATGCTTCAATGCCAACAGATCTATTATATGCTCTAATTGAACTATCCTTAATCGTTGTGTATTTCAGTTCAAGCCTGAGGAAATCACTGGTATTATGAATGACTTTTCTGAGCCTGGATCACTTGCCCCAACTGGATTATATCTTGGTGGCACAAAATACATGGTGATCCAAGGTGAGCCTGGAGTTGTCATTCGGGGCAAGAAGGTAAGGAACTTGTCTAATATTAGATTGATTTTTTATTTAAATAATTCATAGACAATACATCATAATGGGTATGTAGTACTACAGTAATTGAATTGACTCCGTAAAATAATATTTAATTTTGTATATTAGTGTTAGAATTAAAGTGAATTGCAGCAACACTATCATCTATGCATCAATCTCATCAAACTTATACCATTTGAGTTTGTTTTGGTGAGAGTTGCACGAGGATCCCAAAAGCGTAGAAAATATAATTGCAGTAATACAATTATGTAAGCATTACCTTCTTTGCATTGCAAATCATCTCGTGCAAAATTGTCCTGTCTATATCTCAGCGGTTTGCATATCAATTACTAGATAAGTAAATCCATATTTGCATCTTACATGGCCACACTTGTATGTGCTGGTACCACAAATGCTATGAATTCTAATATGATTGTCTGATATCAAGTGTTACACTAAAACTCAAATTTTAATAAGGAATAAATATCTTTTCTGGATTCATTAATGGAATATGAACATATGTATTGGTTGGTTTTTGGCTGAATATGCGGGGGGTAGATATTGTCTACATGCTAATTTTATCATTATTGTTATGTCCTCATTTTTTCCCACCTTATCTAGGGTCCAGGTGGTGTTACTGTGAAAAAGACCAACCAGGCCTTGATCATTGGCATTTACGATGAACCAATGACTCCAGGACAGTGCAACATGATAGTTGAAAGGCTTGGTGACTATCTCATTGATCAGGGTCTTTAATCTTCCTGGTATATCTGTCATGCTTATTTTATTGGCTTTCCATACATGATTTTGCATTGACCATCTGGGAGTGTTGATTGCAATGTAATAATTTTATAGGTATCAAAAGTCATGGAATCTGCTTGTGTTGGAGAAGTGTTTGGCGCTTGAGAGAAGTGATGACTATAATCTTTTCCTTGTACTTGTTGATTAGTGGATACCTGTATGCATTACAGTGATTTTTATGCTATCGTATAATGGTTGGACTACATTTGTAAAAGCTTCGAAATTTGCATATTCTTATTATATATTCAGCTTATACAACTCTCCCTTTCTCCCTTTATATAAATTATTTCGTATTATTCGCCTTGAGGTAGAGTAGGCTCTCATTTTCTTCCAGAAATAATGGTTTCTTAGTGTTTTATGATATGATGAATGTTACAAGTGTACACAGTAAGCTCTATTTAATTGAATTAGGTGAATTTATTTTGTGGCCATATCTTTCAATTCATGTCAGGACTCGTGAGTAAATTGAGCTTTGAAATTATGTAGACATTTTAAAACTGAATGATGGTATAATATGGTTTTTGAACCCCCCTAAAAAGTTTTGTTCTATTTGCGTCATGTTGTTAGGAAGCCATTGTTGTAATCAATCAAAGAGCTCTAGACAAACCGGGTATTATTGCTTGTTGCTTGATAATAGGCGTTTACTAGACTTGCGTCCTTGTGTCCCCCAAAACTTCACTTTGGTAAACATCACTTTGCTTGATAATATAGCATGAATATATGATTACCTTATATTGCATCACATTATGCTCTTCATTCGTTTCCCCCGGATTTTACATCCTAAAAATGGCTAGAATGAAAAATCACCCATTTAACCTATGTATAATTTATATATGGAAAATAACGTCAAAGTAATATACAAAGCAATTTCATGATGACTTCATCTTTTATATTTATAGACTTTGGTGCATAAATTAAATTTTTAATTAGCCACCTAATATAATAATATATGGAATAACTTTATCATCAAAACATAAATAAAAGTTCTATGGAATTTTTTATTATCATGGAGCAACGACCTCCAAGAAACAAACTAAAGAATAAATGACTACAGAAGCCTTGTCGATTAAAATGAAGTTCTACGCTAAAATCTAACAAAAGTCTTTAACCCTTTTTTTATTAATGACGGCACCCTACTATTTCTTACCATTGAATAAGCCTAGAAAGGGTAAAAAGAAAATCCGAAAAATGGCTGAACCATTATTTTTAATGAGGCAATGGCTAATCGAGCAGCAAAAACACTAGAATTAAGCTCAAACTACAAAATTGGACTTAAGATTACACACTGTATAGTAGCCAGAAGCTATAAGACCAGCTTAATTGGGAATTTTCTGCTTACATACAAAATTAAATTTATAATAGATGTCAGTTGTATCGCTTGCTACTTTCAGGGCCTACACTTGGCATACAAAACTAGGAGCAAGATTGCTCTACAGCTGTTAAATCTTTTCTGATAACAGCAAAGAGAATGAAGTGGTAAATTACAATTTTCTGAAGCACATAATAATACAGAAGATTAGAAGCAGCACCCATCTCAATACGACAAAATCACGTTGCCCCTTCAATAATCCATCAAGCTTTTCAGGCTACTCATTACAAACAAGATAAATGTTGCAATAAGAGAACTATGAAACCATGAGCTTGTGACTTTCTGCGAGGACGATGTAGATGAAGATATTGCTGTCGTATTACTTGCTACTGTTTTGTTATTTCTGCACAGAAGTCGTGGAAGGAGACAGGCATGTCAAATTCAGAGTCTTGTAGTGGTTAGTTATTGATTACATATATAAGTTCTAGCTTATCTTTATCAACAAGAGCAAAGGAAATGTTACTTAATAGTATTGAACTTACCCAGCTCTCATGTAGATGCAGTTATCATAGCCTGCCAAATTTATGAAAAATGAGAAAAGGTCAATCGAAACATTTAAACAATTGAAAATAATGCCTAAACAACTTCCATTCTCAACATACTTTGCAGATCATAGACACAAACAGGTACGTCAGACACATCATACTATTTGTGGAATTAGACACAGCAAGAAACACAAACAAACAATTCAACTAAGATTTACACTACACAAATCCCAAATACACCAAGTATATGCATGTGAGCATAGACATATAAGCTTTTGTGAAAAGGATATGTTATGGTTTCTGAACAAATATGTTACTTCGTATATCACAGAAATAGACATCGCAGAAACAGAAAGTAGGAATAGATGGAGGGTTGTGATGAACATACTTGGATCCTTGTCAACTTTGACTCCTGTCCCTCCGAAACTGCAAGCAACATCAGAAGCTCCATTCTGCTGGTAATAGCTATTAAAAGCAAAGGATGCATGAGAGGCTAGGTTATCTGGCTCAAAGCAAGGTTGGCTAGGCTGGATAGCAGTACAGTCCACGTTTCCAGGACCACAAGCCCAATCTATGGCATTCTGCAAGTCCATTTGTGAGGCCTTACTTGAAGCAATGCACCAAGTTGTTCCATTGGATCTGGTCACATTTGCCTCTGTAGTCATATCAACAGCACCTCTTCCAGTGAAATCCAGGTTATACACACTTGTCTGGTCGGGATAAAATAATCCCCAGTTCCTCTCGGATTCCAAGCCAGGTTTCCTGTTTTCGTTGAAAAGCGAGAAAACATAGACATCTAACTCCTCTCCAGGCTTTGCAGGAGTACCAGTGTTATTAATAACGTGTCTTATCAGATTAGTATTATATGTCTGAGCATTATCAGGAGTTGCAGCAGTCTCCTTAGGTGAACCTTTGGAAGGCCAGCCTGTTTCAGTGACCATGACCTTAATTGTTCTGAAATTTAAAGCCATCAGTGCAAAATAAATAGCATCGATCTGAGCATCAAACATGTTTGTGTACAACAAACCAGTGTTAGGATCAATAACTTCTGAAGATGATTCAAACAAGGCATAATCCAAAGAAACTTTACTTGGGGAATCACGGTAAGCATAATAAGGATATATATCAATCATAAAAGGGGATTGATTCTCAGCAAGAAATTCCAGCAATGGCTTCAGAAAATAAGCATGGCTGCTATTAAAAGCCCCAGCAGAAGGTGGGAAAGACCTGGATAAAACCCCGAGGGAATGGGTACTGGAAACTTTAATCTTTTTGTGTAAGCCAGCTTTCCGGAGTGCTGTGAGGACATTTTTCATGGCGGCTACTACATGTACAGAGGCATTATTGGGATTTTCAGTGACTTCTGCACCAACAGTTATGTATGTTATCTTAGTGGCCGGGTAGTAAGGAAGGATGCTGTTTTTCAACCATGTGTCTGCATTGGATTGGAACTGCGAGAATGGCAGTAAATCTGAATTTGGAACCCCAATCATAAGTTCAACTCCAGTGTTTGCAAAAGCCTTGAGAACCTGTATATTGGAATCATAGATCCTCAGATATTTGATGTTATGAAGTTGAACAAGCTGTGCTACCTTATCGGGTGTAGGGAGGTCATCAGCATTCCTTCCATAGCAAACCCCAATGAAACTTCCAGAGCAACAATCTGCATAGCATAGCACAAGAATAAATCATGTTAATTGATTATATCTGTGGGAGAGATGAATGTATTTATTAGGATGTGGAGGTGAGTGTATGTGAGACAGACAGAAAGAGAGCTAGCTCTACTTGTTGCAACTGCAATTCAAAACAATCCATTGGTATTACTTTTTTATAACCAGTAGAACCATATACAGCCTTTTGAGGACATAACCAAATTAAGATTCACATGTTTATTATTAGTCCAAGCATTGTCAGATTTCCTCAACACACGTTCTTCAAAGGTCAAACTAATTGCTTATCAGTTAATAACCTAATATTTACATATTCAACCCAAATTATGTAATCTGTGGTTGGTCTACTCGGCATATGAGCTATGTCAAACGAAATGAACTGACAATAACCTATTTCCTTTGACATAGCTCATATTTTAACTGTTCAAGGTCTAGGCAGATAAAGTGACTTTCAATTTAGTCCTTCAAAGATCATTACCGTCAATGTAGTCTCTCATAGATAAAACTCCTTTCAACGTTACCCATATACCCAAATTTCTTTCAATATTAATGACTAAATTAACATATTATCACTTTCCTACTCAAATTTCTATGGTTGTGCAAAATTCTAAAGTTAATATTATCTTAATTGAACCATAGAATTATAAATAACATTTGGGTACAAGGTGACATTACGAGGAATGTCATATTTGAGGGACTTATTTGATGGTAATGATATCCAAAGGATTAAATTGTAAGTCACCTAAAATATGATGCGACTATATTGTTCAATTTAGATCTTTGGACCTTGACTTTTTTTTCAATATTTACAAGTATTATAGCCTCCTCGGCCTCAGTTTGTTCATACATAGGGCCTCCCTCAGATACATGCAACCTTCATAGATTCATAAATTGCCATGCATCTTATAGGTAGCACCGGGTAGAAGGTTCACAATAACATCCTCTATAAAGATAAATCTTACTGTCCAAGGTCTAACTCATTCCATTTTAACAGTTCATTTCATAGAAAATCTATCTACCGAGAATATTAGTGTAGTATCAATGCCATTTAATTTGCATACCTACCAGTCCAAACAGGGGATCTCAGCTGGAGAAAGAAGCGTTTAAATCTCAATAAATTTCTTGTTTCCGAAGAAAAAGAAAGCATTCTCTTTAAAGAAAGGGACATATTTAGTATCAAAATTAATTTAAGCTGAAATGTCGAAGCACAATCTGGCAGAAACAGGATAGCTCAAGAAAAGAAGGAGGAGCACCGACATTATTTCATGCAATGCAATAGAACTTAAGAAAGCTGCTTTCAGAAAGCAGAGGTCACAATTCTCCGATGAAATGGTGATTCAGAAAAATCGCTACAGAGAAAACCCCCTAACCCAGAAACCCAACAACAAAACTAAAAATCATTACTAGAAAACCAAAAATGGACAAGCCAGAGGCATAAAAGACCAAAAGAAAAAAAGGAGTTAAATGAAATTAACGAAGGGAGTAAGCACAAACCCAGAAGCATTAACAAAAGGGAAGCCGCGAAGATGAGTCTGAACCCTCTTGCCATTACTAACTAACTCCCTCTCTTATCTTCTCGCGCGTGCTATCCCACAATGCTCAATAGCTAAAGTCTTCGTCTTTCTTGTTTCCTCTGCTTCTTCTTCTTCTTCTTCTTCTTATGGTTGAAGAACACTGCAAATCTCCAACGTTCTAATGCTCAGAAAAGTAACGGGTACTGTGGTTCTGTCTTTTATTCTAGAAGTGGGTTTGGAATAGAGAGAGCTAATAGGCTTATTAATTAGCCTTTGTTTGTAGCGACAAAGGCGTTGTTTTGAGCAATAGGGCCTGAGGGTGTCAGCCTAAAGCATCGGACCTCAGATTTACTTGTGAATTTTGGTTTAGAGATGCTTCTCGATTCCGGAATTTTGGCATGTCTGTTCTGTTTCCCACTATTATATTTTTCGCTCTCTTACTAATTGCTATATCTACAAGACGAAAAGGCAACGGTAAGAAGGAAAGGTTGGAGGTTAAAAAAAAAAAATACATGTTTTGTAAATTGTGATGTTGAGAAGAAGATACTAATATGACGGGGTTTTGAGAATTTTCTAGCGATTAATAAATGGGATTAGATTACTAGCTTTACTAATTGTGTGTTTATTAATAGTGTGTTTGGTGGAAACTTTCTGTCGAGATACAGTGTCCTACCATGATTAAGATATGGAATCTAAGAGAACTGGGAATCCATTATTAAGTGTTTTTATTTGTTAATGTTAATGATGACCAAGTCAAAACCTTTTTTGAAGACCCACCCTCCTACAAAGTTAATCATCACTCTGTTTTGTTCTAGCCTTCTAGGATAAAATCACACTCACATTTTTTGTGTCGTGTCGCAAATTCACAATGTACCTTATTAACAATTTAACATCGTTATATATATATATATTATTAAGCTTATCATTAATAATAAAATATATGATACAAAATTTTTATATGCCAAATCATGAATGAAGATATAAAAATAAGTAAATTTTACAATTTTTTTTATTAAAAGCGTGCTTAAAATACTAGCACGTGACCGTGTTAGATGCGCAGGCAGTGTTTTGAAAAGGATGTGAAGACTGTTTTATTTTCTGGGTGAATTATGAGAAAGTGAATAAAATTAACTTTTAAATTATTATGGAAGATGGATTGTTCCGTTCCTTTGTTGTCATTTAGTCATTGCTTATCTGTTCATTTTGAAATTTATGAATTTTTTTTTTTTACTTTTTTGTTGATCTTGTTTCTTACTTTCAGGACAAAATATTCTACTATATTCCATTTGGTCAAAATGCACTTTTTGTCTCATAACTTTTGTTTAGATTTCAATTTGGTCCGATAATTTTTTTTGTTGCACTTTTGGTCCCATATCTTTGTAAAAAGTTGCAGATTTGTTCCGTGTCACTTTTGGTTCCATATCTTTTGATCAAGTTGCAGAATTGGTCTCATATCTTTGAAAAAAGTTTCACCACCAGTCTCATCTGATAAGAAGATATGAGACCAATTTCGCATCTGACCTAAAGACATGAGACTAATTCTACAACCTGATCAAGAGATATAGGATCAATTCTGCAACATGACCTCAAGATATGGGACCAAAAATGAAACATGAGACCAAATTTGCAATTTTAGAAAAAAAAAATATGGGACCAAAAGTGCATCAAAAACAGTTATGGGACCAAATTGAAACTTTAGCAAAAGTTATAGGACCAAAAGTCCACTTTAGCCATTCCATTTTTAGCAGTCACAATTTTTTTATTTGGTGTGGAAAATCCTCAAGCCATCAATCCAGCTCTTTTTTTTTTTTTTTTTTGACAAAATGGCTCATCTATCCAAAATAAGATAGACACTGAATGAGCTGGGCCTTGCTTTTAGGCATGGATTCGTCATCAAGTTACCAAAAAGAAGCCGGCCCAATAAAAAAAAGGTAGACCCACAAATTACATAAGGCATTCTAGACCAAACAAAAAAACATCTAACATTATACATAGATGTAACATAATCTTCTTTTTTTAAGTAATTTGATGATAAAAATAATAAAAAAAGAAAGATAATTTTTATTATTATTATTAAATTATTAAATATTAAATAGTGAAGTTTATTCTCGAAAGTTGAAAGAGAAGAAACGGTCTATAATCTATATGAAATAAAATAAAAGTATTCTGACAAGCAAAAAATTCAAATATATACAATGTTTATTAGTGCGCGGCTACCGTTGTTTGAAATTATTCTTACTACTTTAACGTCTCTCTTCTCTTTCCTTTCCCAAACGATCTTATTTCCTCTGATCGAGAATCGCCCATCCTCAACACTCAAACCCTAAACCCCCGAAATCACTCAACCGCCAACGAAGATGAAGACCAAGACTCCATTAAAGCAGCTCAAGCTCGCCGTTCCTGCTCAAGAAACCCCCATCTCCTCCTTCCTGTACCTTATTTTATCCCTCGTCTTTTCTTTTCCTTTCATTACTCGTTTCTTTATGAAAATTTCTCGGTTTATTCAAATCATGCATAATTTTGGCTCTTGGGTTAATTCCCCTATCTTTTAATGCTTATCATTCTTTGAGACCCACTTTAATCACATTCTTCCATTTCCGTTATACCCTTTGTTCTGGAATTTGGATTGATGTGATGATGTCGATCAAACCGAGAAGTGAATAGTTTAGGATTGATTTTTTCCTTTCTGTAACGTTGATATGCTTTCGATTGTGGAACTAATCAAATTATCGTCGAATCATCAGGACTGCAAGTGGCACATTTCATGATGGGGATCTGCTTTTAAACCAGAAGGGATTGCGCCTCATCTCCGAGGAAAAGGAATCGCGTGTAAGTCCTCGTGTCACTTGCTCCAATTTTTAATTTCCGTGTATTCTTCATTTTCGTATAGATTATGTTTTGAGAAATTGAAAGTGAAAAATTAAATGAAAAACTGAATGAAAAGAGGAGGACAAGCATGCAAGAAATAGAGAACTCTGAGAAGCCTCTAAGTGTGAGAGAAAGAGTGTGTAGACACAAGAGTGCAAATTTTGACTTTTTGAGTAAGTCCCTGAACGACCTCAATAAATTTAGACGGATTAGACTGAGCATATCTGAAGAATCTTCTAATGCAATAACGCCACGTTTACCTGGGCTATTGTTTTTTTTTAATCTGATGATTGGCGGAACAACTTTTATGCTTTTGTAGAATGTAGAATAGAGACAAATGGTTCACCTTTAATCAAGAAGTTTCTGGACTACTAAGTTTCTTTCTACTTGTTTCCTTTTTATGTATTCATCATTTATAAATTCTTTACATTTTTCTTGTATTTGCAAAGCATCTTATCTGCGGACTTACAAAACAACCTCCTTTTTTTTGTTTTCCCCTATTTGCTTTTTCGAACAGCCTTCTGATGGTAAGGAACTTGATTTTGAATTCACTCTGGAAGACCTTGAAACTATCAAGGTAATTGGAAAGGGAAGTGGCGGTGTAGTACAACTTGTTCGCCACAAGTGGATTGGCAAGTTATTTGCTTTGAAGGTTTGTTATTCTTGTAAAGTACAGTATTCTATATCTTGAACTTAATAGAAAAATGTGCGCACTTCAGAAACTAAATGGCAATGAGGCTTTTCCAGTTCTTCACAGGGCAGTAGTACATGTCTCAGGATATGTGGACACGGAAGAAGTACCATTTTAACTGGAGTTCTGTAAATTTCAGATGACAGTGACACGAGTGCCTTAGCTATAGTAACTGGGAAAGCTTGGGTGTAATTTCTTGTTCTCAACACTATGTTTATTATAATAAATTTCAGCTGATTTTGTATTATTGTCCAATAGCCGTAGTTGGGACTAGGCTGTGCTTTTTTTGTTTTCTAGTTGTTAACTTGATCAGGCTGCTGCTTTCACAAAGCTATATCAGCTAAAGAGTTTTAAATATGTTAACAGTACAGATGCTGTTCTGTATGTGTTATGTGAGGATCATTGCTATAGACCTTATACGATGTCTCTGATTTTCTTTAACATCTTTCATGGAACTCATTTTCACCGTGATATTGTACTTTTGCTCGGCACTACCTTTTGAAATAAAGCAAAAAAATGACCGGAAGAAACTTTCAACCCACTAAGTCAATATTTCATATGACTGAAAAACTTCTATATTTTTCAGGTCATTCAGATGAACATACAAGAGGAGATTCGAAAACAGATTGTACAGGAGCTGAAAATAAACCAAGCATCACAGTGTCCACATGTTGTAGTCTGTTATCACTCCTTCTATCACAATGGAGCTATATCACTTGTATTAGAATACATGGATCGTGGCTCTCTGGCTGATGTCATCAGACAAGTTAAAACAATTCTGGAACCTTATCTTGCAGTTGTTTGTAAGCAGGTATGCTAGTTTGTTGTTGTATTTCTTGTTGAACTGGGTAGAATCTTGTCCAGGTGACAAACTGGGGATTTTCATTTCCTGGTTAATCGTTCAAGTTTATTTGCCAGGTCTTGCAAGGTCTTGTTTACCTGCATCATGAAAGACATGTAATTCATAGGGACATCAAACCCTCCAATCTATTAGTAAATCACAAAGGGGAGGTGAAGATTACTGATTTTGGTGTTAGTGCTATGCTGGCAAGCTCAATGGGCCAAAGAGATACATTTGTTGGAACTTACAACTACATGTCGGTATGTAATGTTTGATGTTTCTTTCTCGGTTATTTTTCCTTGATCACTGGAAAGTAGAAATTAACTGATTGCCAGCTTCAATAAAATTCATCCTCCTTTTCCTTGCGGCTACATAAAGAATGTTATGATAATTAATCAATGTATTGATTGACTTGCGTAGCCAGAAAGAATCAGCGGGAGTAGTTATGATTATAGCAGTGACATATGGAGTTTGGGCATGGTAGTTCTTGAATGTGCCATAGGACGGTTTCCTTATATACAATCTGAAGATCAGCAAGGAGGGCCTAGCTTTTATGAGCTTCTAGAGGCCATTGTCTCAAGCCCACCACCATCTGCTCCCTCAGATCAGTTTTCTCCAGAGTTCTGTTCATTTGTGTCATCCTGGTAATTCACATGGTCTTTTTGCTTGCTTTGTTCCAGTACTACCTATAGTTCACTGAAATATGCCATATTCTCAAGTGTGAATTTTTCTAATATGGTTGCAGCATACAAAAGGATCCTCGCAGTAGATTGACATCCTTGGAACTTCTGGTTAGTAAACTAAAGCATTTTTTATCCACACTTATTTAAAACTCACTCCAGAATTGCTGACTCTTGTAATCTCATTGTACTTCCAGGATCATCCTTTCATAAAAAAATTCGAAAACAAAGACTTAGATCTTGGGATTCTGGTAGGCAGCTTGGAACCTCCTGTAAATTTTCCTAGATAATCTGTCTTATAAGGTATGTGTAAAATTTTAATGTGATGGCCTCACAGCCATGAGTCTATGGTGACAGATTAGTGAATTCTCTTTTTTCATCGATGCTAATACTAAAAATATATAATGCCATTGTCAGTCTTAAGCTTGTTAATTCGATTGACCGTTTCCCTTTACCCAAGTTTTGTATAATAGGCGTTTGCAGTCAACTGAACCAGTTTATTTAATTTTTCCAGTTACTTCTCAGAACCTCCTTTCTGAAGTCTACGCTGAACATAATTTGATTATCTAGAAGGAAAGAAACATGAGCCAATCAGCCAATAACAATAGTAAAAGATCCAAAAAAAAGAAGTTAAAAACAATTTTCAAGTGTTTATCTTTATCAACTTCTATAAAAATATTGCTAGTGGATCAATACCACATTATTGAAACTTTACCAAATTTTCTTTATATGTTTTTTTTTGTAAATTATGTCATATACTTTTATTAGACAACTTAATGGTAATTTTTTTAAAAATTCATCTAATAACATTATAATTGTCTGATGAAAAGTTCATCAATTTATGTAGTAATTTAGACATAACATAGAGTCATAGTATCAAACAAGATTCGTTTCATGTCGGCCCAAAAAAAAACACACAGATTCGTTTTATTATACATGGAAAATTTTACGTGTCAGATTATAAAAACTATGTAAAAAATTTAAAATTTTAATTGATCTTATATCTTTACTAGATCTTTTTTTTTTCTTTGCCTCATACAATGCAAATACATATTCTTCTTGTCTATATCTAATAAAGTGTCAATTTAGCACATATTGATGGTCATATAAAATTTTAATAGACATTGCCTAAGTGAACCTGCAGATAGAATGTACCATTACAGTTCAAAATAAAGTGCATATATACTTGTCATAGTTTGGTTCTACTAATTCTGCAAAAGTTTGGTTCTACATAACTTAATATCATTAAATTTCAAAAGAAATTGCAGAAATATCATTGCACGGGTTTTTTTTCGGTTAATTTATGTAATTGGGAATCCTCATAATGCTACGTTGAAGTGCAAATAAAATTCACTTGATCACTAATTATACTAACTTATAAATTTTAAGAACAGGAAACCTGTACAGTACAACAATATGAATTTGGAGACAAAGGAGATAAAAGAAAGAGGAAATGCAGTCACGTAATTATACACCCACAGTTTCTAAAACAGAACAGCACCTTCTATGGCAAATAATTATTACATATATATAGTTATTACTAACCTTAATTTGTAAGCTACTGTAAGTCTTTTGCTACAGCACTATACTTGCCCAAGACTAAACTGTAGACTCTACAGAAATTACAGAAACAGAATTCATTACATGCAATTTAATCATCGTATGCAGCTTTTCTCCAACACTGCTCAAAATTAATAAGGACATCATATGCAGCTGGGATTTTTCATATGATGCAAGATCCGTGCACATGTTTATGTGTATGCGATACACTTGGGGAATAAACATGTGGCATGACTTGATTTTAAAAGGAGTTTTAAAATTAAACTATAAAACGGAACTTTTTTTTAATCAAACCCTTTTAGAAAATCTTAAGTTTCAATGACGTCAACAAAACACCCTGTTGAAATCTGTTCATCGTAGAGCGGTGATCGCCCTCCGCGACACGTATCTACCTTGACCTTGAGGAGACACGGGTGAATGGGGGTTTTCAGTTCGACGCCCATTGAAGTCTTGGGTCATTAAATGCGGTGATCGCCCTCCGCGACACGTGTTTGGTGGGGCCTTGATGATATGGGGCTGGGCTTCGGCCTCGTCGTTTGGGCATTGCCATTCACAAGTTTTATTGTGTGACTTAATGGGGTTATCAAAACGGTTTTGGACCTCAAGGCATTAGATGGGATAAACATG
>QANZ01049968.1:8260-24364 GCA_003254925.1 Chamaecrista fasciculata | reverse complement strand
GTTTTGGGCCTCAAGGCATTAGATGGGATAAACATGTCGTATCATATGATGATACAGTCCCATAAAAATCTAAGAGTCACATAGAGATGTGATTGGTAAGGAGTTACCTACCTAAATAGGTAAAGGATGCATGATCGCCCTCCGCGACGGTAGACTTTAGTGAAATATGGGTCTTAGCCACCAATAATANATGCATGATCGCCCTCCGCGACGGTAGACTTTGGTGAAATATGGTGAAATATGATTGTTTACATTTATGAAATTAAAGAAACTTAGATGAAAAAATCATGAATTTTTCTCAGTAAAAAACTTAGATATTTGATGGAAATAATATACTTCCTTAACTATCATTACAAATTAACAACATTCATCCTCAAATAATGACATGAAGTCCTCTATAAAATGTCTATTCGAAGCCCAAATAACACTCAAGAAAGCATCACTCTCACGATGAGAACTACCTTCAAAATAGTTTTGACCAAAACATTACAAAGTTAATTATTACAAATATTGTTATGAGCATATTATATTTGATGTACGAATATTGTTATGAGCAGTTTCATTCACAAGCATAGAAGAATTGAAGAGGAATAATGAAGAGGAATAATGCAGTAATCTGAAGTCCAATCCTGTTGTTCCTTTCTCTAGCTTTATCTTTAGGAGTTATTTGAGGATTCCTGGTCCTCTATTTTTGTTCATACATAGCAATTTGAAATCATCAAGATAGAAGCATTAAGAAAACTACTAATAGTCTGTTTGTGTTGTTGGGAATTGTGCCCTAGGGCCAATCCTCTTTTATATATGTTATGAACATATGGATTAATTTATAGAGATAAATTAATGGTTTNAAGAAAAAGAAGTAGTTTTTATGCTGTAGAAAGCATATTATTGGAGCTTGGCTTGAAAAGTAGAAGCAGAAAGTTATTTTTTTGAAAGATAGTTATACTTTTTGAAGTATAATCACCTCTAACTTTTTTTACTTATATGAATAAACATATGTATTTTTTTTTTTTGTAATTTGACAGTTAAATGCACCTCTTTTTCTTTCCTTAAAAGATTCACCATATATAAATTACTTGTCAAATACTGATAAAAGTGCTTATCATATAATTTTGCCAAACATATGGGTGCCTCTCTGATGATAGCCTTTTTTAAAATTCTATTTACAAAGAAGTCATTTCATTTGTTTCCATATTACTAAAATAGCACCAAAGCCTGCACTGCTGCACATACCTGAGCAGACGCCAAAAACATCTTTGCAAGAACTTGCTTAATGGTGGTTGATAGTTTCTTCATGAGTCCAAAGTCTAGTAAAATCGGGCAATATGGAGATTCCTTGCTTATCTGAAAACTTCCTATAATGTTCTCAAGAAAAAAAAAAGAGCAAAAGTATTTCATGAGTTAAGAAATAATATGGTAAACATGAAAGTCAACTTATTTTCAAAGATACCAATATGTAGAGTATTGCCAAAACATTAAATTGATTGATGAATGATGAATGATAACTCAAGTCTTGACACCCTAATGGTAAGTTTCTCCAATCTAAATAGCTTCTGTAAATCCACATAGATGCATATCTCAATGATGCTACTTTCTGCAAATTTGATGCTACTTTTGGCAGAACTCAATGAACTCATTACTTTCAATCATGTCCGTTTTGGTAAATGAAAATATAGTCACTAAGCTGAATTTTAAAAAAATTGAGACTAACCTGCATCTTTATAATATGGCCAGGCATATAGATATTTCATGTGATGATGATTAAAGTAACAATAGAAGTATACTAAGGAAGGAATAGATAAATAGACTTGCTGCTGTCACCGATGAGAAGGAGCTTGAGAAGGCAGTCATAATCTGCGCGAGCTCTGGCTAACGGAGCTGCCATATCTAAGCCGTTTTAAAGTCTGAAAAGAGAGCAAATGAGAGTTAAATACTAAGTTCACGATACATCACAGTGAAAAAATTTGCTGCAAAACAAAAATAAAATGTCATCTATTATTACAAATCCAAGCATAAATATTTTGAAAGCTGTTAAGGATCACAAGTAGTAACAATGTTTATCAAGATTTGTAATAACAATAGAAGTATATAGCAAATTAAGTGGAACCACTTTCCAATTTCATGTGATGATGATTAAAGTAATAACAATATTTGAAATTAAGAAAATAAACATTAGACTGCCCTTGAAATCAATTATGGAAGAAATAAAGAAAGGAAAAGGAAAAGAAAAGAACCTTCCAACACCTTCCAGCGACATGTCCATCAACATCTCCAACTGCATAAGAATATTAGATTCACAAGCATAGAAAATAAATTGTCAAGTTCTTCAAATGTATTACAATTAAAAAAAAACATTTGGAGGCATATGATATTGCACCCATAAAGTTTAGAGGTTCAAATGCAGTAACCAACTTTGAGATGAACAAATATGATGTTGAAGCCATCATGAATAGCTCTCTTCCCATTCGAGGAGCAGCAAAGCGCTTGAAGATTTCACTGGAATCAGAGCAGCAGCAAAAATAAGCATCATCAGGGGGTGGTGTGATCAATAATAATAATATATTTATAAGCAAATATGGAAGCAAGTGCACAAACTCTCTCCCTCCCGTCTCTATTTATATGTATCTAGGAGTACCATTATAATTCATATGGTATTTTCCACCTACAAAACCTTCTCATCTATTTTATTTTCAGCCTCAACCTAGAGTACATCACATAAAAGCTTATCCTCTAAGCATTTCTCTTCCAATTGGCCATGTGAATGTTAAAAGTAAACTTATATATCTATTCTTGCTTCTCAGAAGAAAGGCCTGTCAGTAATCAAGGGAAGTAAAAATATGAAGAGTGAAGCTAAAATAGGAAAAACCAATACCCCCTTCTCATAGATCCATAAAAAGAGATTGATTTGCATTAAAATTTATCAATATCGAAGCAATTAAATCAAATTAATGATTTGGTCCGTGAAAGATGATAAATTTCCCAATTTAGTACTTAAAAAGATGAAATTATAAAACTTAGCCCCTAAACGATGCAATTACAATCAATTTGATCATTAAGATATCAATCCAAATTTAACAGTTAATACATTTTATTAATATCACTTGTTAAGTATCATAAGAAAAGGACAAAATTCATTGTAATTGCATCTTTTAAGGAGTAAATTGAGAAATCTGCCACCTTACAGAGATCAAATCATCAATTTACTCCAAACTTATATAATTAAATAATTATACCCAAGAACATGACATACTCCATTGAACACAGTCTGAGATCAAACCCATTAGTCTCATGCTTCGTCCACCATAAACCAAATCAACCCTTCTCTCAACCTGTCAAAACAAAAATTTAATCAAGCATTTCATCAAACACATGGTAGGCTATAATTCATTCATGAATTGGGTAACTTTCATGTAGAGTTTGTTTGAAATTGACAATTAATTACCATCAAATTACCAAGTTCAAGAGCTGCATCGCTAAATACAGGCTTGTATCCGCTCTGCTTCCACGAAACACACATATCATTTATATATGGAAAATAATTTGTGAACAAATGGATACTCATAGAAAATAATTTCTTATACATAAATACCAAAAATCCAAGAAGGAAAGAAAGGAAATTGAGATAGAAAAGGAAATAACTTAAAACCAAATATATATATATATATATATATATATATATAGAAACATGAGTATGAGGTGAGAGAGGCGCGCAGGAAAAGTGAAGATATAAGAAAAATGCTAAAACTGCAAATCAACCCTCTAATTTATTGGATATTATTGATTATTGATGATTATTGATTATTGATTGATTATTGATTATTGATTATTGATATTGATTATTGATTATTTATTATTGATTGATTATTGATATTGATTATTGATTATTAATGATTATTGATTATTGATATTGATTTCAATTTTTCATTTTATATAATGTTTAAATTGGTTTTATATATTTTATAATAGTTTGAATAAATAAATTGGTATTAGTTTTTAAGTTGAAGTAATTAAAATTATTAGTTTTTCACTGTTCTGAACCTTCAAGTATTTTAAGTTTTTTATTATTATAATTTATGTTGTATTTTATGAATTTCTCTTATTTAATTTGGTTTGCTACCTAATCAGCAGAGTCTGGTGAGGAAACAAAAGTAGAAGTGGTGCTCTCACTGACCCACACATAACAATAAGCATAATAGATTAATGCACCTTCATAATCATAGCAAATTCCACAAAAAGAAATTAACGAAAAGGAATTTTTGCAGAGAATTATCAATTTAAGGGTTTTTTTATCTTTTTTTTGCCATAATTATCAATGTAAGGATAATTATGAGTTAATGTGCGCTTTTAGGAGGAACCAGAAGTCCAGAACAGATGGGGTCAAGATGGACAATCAGCCATCATACTTAATTACTTATTAGTGTTGATAGTTCAAGTCTGAAACCATTGCATTATACTAGGGTCTTAATCCAACTTGTAGACACTTTGAATTTGGATTTCCAATAATGCATTATAGTCTATTGTAGACACTTTCAATTTGGATCCCCTATAATGTATTATAATCTATAGATGAAGAGCTTAGAGAAACAAAAACATTTAGAAAGAGAAAATATCAAAGATGTAAATTCAATTAACATTTTTTTCTCTCAATACTTCACCTATTGGGAGCGTTTGGTACACGGATTATTTTTAGGAATGTGATTTCCAGAAATAAGATTCCCAAGATTACTGATAATAGGCCCAATAATTAGGAGGCCCAAATGGCGGAGCACGTCCTTGATCCAGCAGGCTACAGACCCACCAGATGGATCATATAGGCATGAACGCCCTGTGTCTCGCCATCAGGTGTGGACGCCCACAGTCACGAAGGGTGTGGGCGCCCACGCACCAGCAAATAAGGAAACATTCCCTGAATCAATCATGAGCCAATTAAGGATCGATCAAGATCCGCTGTCGATCAAGGCAAATCACTCAGAGATCCTTTCCCTTGATAGCGCCTTAGCCATCAAGGCACCTATTAACCCTTCACACTGGAAAAAGGTACGCTCTTTACTCAGCCAGTTCATATCCCTTACTAACTTAAGCATCGGAGGTGAATCGCAAGGCCACCCCTGTGCGTTCATTGACTTGCAGGTGACTTCCGACCCAGAGTTGCCTCACCGAACCAGGTTCATCAATTATAAAAATGTCTGTTTGGATGAGTTAAAATAATCTTAAGATTATTTTGCAATATTCCCAAGAATGTTACAATCTTGTGTTTGGTTCAACTTTAATATTCCTGGGAATGTTTAATACTTTTACAAATATATCATTGACTTTTTATTCTCAACTAATAGTTTATCAAATATAGAAATTCTTCAAAATAATTCATGAGAAAAATACTATATTATCATAAAGAGATAATTATATGATGATAAAAATTTTTAAATAACATTAATAGATTCATGATATATATGTATCAGTAAGAAGAGATGAAAAGTGACAAACCTGATAAATTTTTTCTCACTTCAAGGCGGCAGAGAGTTGTAGAATGACAAAGATGAAAAGTGACAAGGGTTTATAGAGAAATAATTAATTAGGGGTAATAAAGACATTTTGGATGGAAAAAATAATCTCATGTCATGGAATTAGACTAATCCCACCCCTTAGGGTGGGATTAAAAAATAGTTATTTTAGGAAATTATGTTATTTCTGAGAATACAATATTTCTGGGACTAACTTTTCAATCCGCGTATCAAACACGGGATTGTTCTAGTCCGAAGCTCATAATCTCAGGACTATTTTTCCAATATGTGTACCAAACACCTCACAGTGTACTATAGAAGATTTATGTCTATATACTTCTTTTAAAAGTAAATATTGCATATATATATATTAAAAAAAATAAATTAATTATGATATATGTATGTATATAATATGTTATTTTTCAATAATATACATTTATTTATAATTAATTCTAGGTAAAACCTCCTCACCAAACATAAAATAGTTTAAAACAACGTGTAATTGTAATTGAAATTGAAAGGCCTAGCTAAGAAACATCCCTACACAACACAGTAGTATGTGGTTGTAATTTGATTGCCCATCCATTACCACCCCATCATGACTTGTATCCAAGTCAAACCTCCTTATCTTGATATCTTCATATCTTCACATCTCACACCCTTCTCGTACTAATCCACCTCATTTTAAATTATTGTCACTAAATTATTTTCCTTCCGCCCACAAGTTATTTATTTATTTTCCCTTTTTGTCAAACCGCCCAAAAGTTATTTAAATTAGATTATTTACCCATTCATTCTAAAAAAGTTAAAGGTTCATTTTAGTCCTAAATGTATGCCTTAATGTTTATTTTGGTCCATTATGTTTTAAAATATTCAAATTGGTCCTAAATGTTGGCAAAATGTTTCATTTCGGTCCGAACTATTGAATATGGCTCGTTTCAATTTCAAACATGACGAGATTAGAGTTACGTATTGTTTTCAAATAGTACTTTCTCTATCTAGTTGGGGCCATCAACAAACGAGGTCAAATCGATCCTAAAAGTAGACTGCTCGTTTCATGGTCAAATAAGCAAAGTTGATCATATCTCTCTCATTTCAAATTCGAATGCGACGGATTCAAAGTTACAAGATTCTCTTAACAAATCCTTTAACTTGAAATGAAAAACAAGAGAAATATGACCAAATTCAATAATATATGACCAAAATGAAACATTTTACAAACATTTAGGACCAAAATGAAACATTTTGTCAATTAGGACCAATTTGAACATTTTAAAACATAATGGACCAAAATGAACATTGGGGCATACATTTAGGACCAAAACGGCCCTTTGACCTTCTAAAAGTTATACATAAAATCTATCGAAATTAAAATATAACTAAAATACTCTTTAAAATAACACTGGTTTGTTGTATTACAAATATTTCTTCTAATATTTTATTTTGATACTACCTTTTTATGTGAATAAATACATATTTAAATTATTATAAGGTTCTTTGTAAAAAAAAAAAGTCCTTTCGATTGGTTGATTGTAGTTAATATAGAGTAATTATAAATTTTTTTTATAGGACAGATTAACATAGCAAATATTTTTTAAAAAAAACTTAAACGCTCTATGATGTAAATCTCTTGGAATAATGGCCAAAAAAAATCTCTTGAAAGGAGAAAAAAGTTACCCTAATTATACTCTTTGGTAGACAATGTACTAGTATACATGTATCTATCCAACTACCCATTATTTATCTGAGTAGCTGTTACTTCTTCAACCAATATTTTCCTCGTGTGTAACTTGTGGCAGTTTCACAAATTTAGAAATTGGACCATTAATTATAAGTAAGAATTGTTTTTGAGCAGAACATAAATGTATAACATAATGGTTTTTTCCTTAAAGAATCGTTTAAAAGACTATTATGTTAAGCATATACGTGCGTGATTCATGTTGGATAGATTAGGGAAATTGTTCTATCAATTGGAAACTCCGCAATACAGCCCACAACACGTGGGTGGAAGCGTTCGTTAAGAAAACTCTTTGTAAATTTGAGAATTTAATTTTGTTTTATTTTATTTTTTGGGCCAATTTTTTTTTTTGGGGTCAAATAAGCAAGTAACATATGACAAGATGCTAGAAAAGAAATAAAAAACGAGGAGTAGAATTTGTCAATTCAACTGAGATACTTTGAGATCGAGAAAAAAATGTTGTATTATTACTATTATTATTATGTGTACAAGTTGCACCAAATGCCAAATGAGTGTTCCAATATGAAATACATTTTAAAAAAAGAACCAATTCTGTACGTTCTTGACAAGATTGAATTGGAATGAAGATTAAGCAGAAACGACAATTTTGTTGTAGTTTATTTTTAGAATTCATCAAAATATTTATATTTAATGGGTGTTCCTTTTCTTAATAAATTTGAGTCCCAATTTAATGGGTATGGGAATGAACATATCTTAGTAATTATTAAATTATATATATAAATATAATATTTTTTAATTTTATGAATTGATAAAATATAAAATCATAAAGATAAAATTTTAAATATTTCTTATATACTGAAGTAATCTAGTAGTATATTCATATTTATGATTCATTTTATTTTTTATGGCTATAAATATAAAAAGTTGATAAAATTAAGTTTTATATTGATAAAAAAAATTAAATTCCTTCAATTATATATCCAGATACTAGAATTAAACTATTTCTAAATTTCATAAATGTTGATTGATTTTGATCCTCATCTAAGGTTCAGGATAATAATACTCTATCCAGTATCCATAGTTATAATTGCATTTTTCTCACATAAATAAATAAATAAAACATACTAGTTTGTCAAACCAGCAGAAAATGTTTATTATTAGGATACTTTTTATAAATGTAAATGTAGGAATATACCAATCTGTCTAGGCTTTATGAAGCAAAGGTTGCAAGATTGTGACCTCAGTTTCACCCCCAATAATCAATATCAATATATATGTAAATATATATTTTGAAAAAAAGAAGGATGACGGTGACTCAGGATATGGATGTCTTCAAATTTAGACCTTATCCTCTATCCTAGTAGTATGAGGGAAGCTACAAATTTACACCAGATATAGTGAGAAATTTTAGGATATAAATTAAATGAATAAACAAAAATGGTCAATGTTATCCAATTCTCAATTCATTAGTAATCTATATAAGACCCCCCACATTAATTTATTTGCTAAAATATAACTGCTCCTTCCACTCCAAGAATCATCTAGAATCAAGCATGCTGGATTTGCATATAGATTTGCTGCTTCTCCTTCATTAATTAATTGTTTCATCTCACGAAGCAGAGAAAGCAACATCTTTCTTTAATAAATATATATATCTTCTTCTCCTTCGATCTCCTTCTTGTTATTGTTCTTGGCTCAATAATGGATCAGAAGGAAAAGCAAAATTTTCTAGAATCGAACATGAACAGCAAGTGGAATGTCAAGGAAGATGATGACAATTATATTTGTGATTCATCATCCATTGGATCCATCTCAGAAGATTTTTCAATGGATTCTGTGTGTTCATCTTCTTCTTCAGAATTGACAGAGGAAGCATCCTCTTCATCATCCAATAATTATCTCTCAACCTCATCCTCATCCTCATCATCACATTCAAATGGCCCTTTATATGAACTATCCGAGCTCATGACCCATCTACCTATCAAGTAAGCAAAATTAATTAATTCAATTCCCTTCTGTTTATAATTTCCCAGAAAAATGTGAAACTCGTGAAGGACTTAGTTTTTTATAATTTTAAGATTAATAAGAGACTATTTTTACAAATGTTGTTTAATTTATGTTATGTGCAGGAGAGGGCTGTCTATGTTTTATCAAGGAAAGGCTCAATCCTTCACATCTTTAGGCAGTGTGCAGAGTTTAGAAGATCTTCCTAAGAAAATTAAACCTAATAATTACAGGAAGAAAATGAAGTCATGTAAAAGCTATGGAGGAGATTTGGATCATAGTCACAAGATATCATTCACTCCAAAGGCTACAATCTCAAAGAAAGCTTCAGCTTCAAGGGGATCTTTTCTGAATTCTCTGAATAGAAGAGGGAGTTTTCTGGGAATGCATAGGCCTTCAATTGCAGCACATAAGAACTTTTGAAATTCAAATTAATCATATCAAACCAGTTTCGTAAGATCCTTTTAATATATTTATTTGATTCTTAAACCTAGCTAACTAGATAGAGTCATAGCATATATTAAGATTCTTATGAATTTTCTTTTTGGCCATGTTTTGATTTATATGGTGACCCTGTCTCTTCCAGTAATCACTCTCTAACTGATGATTGTTCATTAGCATGAATCATGAAGGAGATGACAATGTAATAGTTGAGAAAGAAATTAAACGACAATCTTTTAATTTTTGAGAGTATTAGATTAGCCTATTAATTCTCACAGACTTAAATACTTGAATTGATTTATAACTTAAATCTATAATTTGTAACCTTGTTCATCATTTGAAATTTTCATTATTTTTGAAACTACAGAAAATTGTTTTATGCATATATCTTCAATATTTGATAATTCAAATAGTTTTTAATTTTTAAAAAATAGAATGAAAAATATCTATGCAAACAATATTTATATAAATAAAAAATAAGTGCAATATCTATACAAATAATATTTGTACAATATCTCAAGCCAAAACTATATATCTACATAATATCACATTTGAATTTAAAAGACATGTAAGTTTCAGGAGACATCTCTTTTTATTCAAATAAGATTTTTTTTTTAAAATTTTGAAAAATAAAATATAAAAGTATATTTCTTTATCATAGTACTAAAATCCTTATACTCCTATGAATTTGCGTATTTTCGTAATATGTAAAAATTCTTTCCATTTTCTTAAAAAACATATGTAATTTATATTTTTTTTTATTAACTGTTTGTCATATTTAAAATACGTAGATATTTTATTCTCAATATTTTACATGATTTAAAATAAAATTTAATGTATAGTAGATATTCTAATTACTTAAAAAATTAATTAAATGACATTTCATCTCTTTTTATTATTCTGAAACATACTACAAATAAAATATGTTTAATTTTAAAAAATTTCTTATTTAAAAATGTATGAATAATATTTATATGTATCATAAGATATACCAACTCCACTGATGGATCATGGGTATGAGGTATCCCTCGTCATCTTCATCATCTCTTTTGGGAAATCATGGAAAATTGAAAATAAACAGAAGCGGCAAAATTGAAGTGTCCTTCAGATTATATTATTATAAAGAATTATGTTATTTTTATTTTTTAAAATATAAAATAATGATAATAATAATAATAATAACAACTGGTACATCACTATTTGGGCGTACACCTACTCGGCCCTTACACCAGGCTTCTTCTCCTCCCCGAACTCTTCGGAGCGTCCTGACCCAGTCAAATGCCTCCCCGAAGACTTCGGGGCGACCATGGACTTAGTCAGACCCACGTTCTCTAGTCTATGGGCGCCCGTCCTTATCATGTTCCACACTCTCCCACGATTGTTTTACTCCGCAATTCTCGGTTTCCATCACTCTCGCTGGTGGAGATCGTGGGCTGCGACGTGGAGCGCCCCGCGCGCTGACCACCTCCTTTCCTCCTATTCTATAAATACCTCTCTCCCCAATCGTTTCCAGGTTAGTTATTCTCTCCATCTCATAATTCTCTTGCTCTCTTCTCACTCACAAACTTACTTGAGCATCGAAGTATTCTTCGCAAGGCCCCTTGTGAAGTCTTTTGCAGGTATTTTGTCACTTAAGCATCGCTCTAACAGCTCCCCTTCTTGTACTAGGTAAGTCTTGCCCTTATTATAGTTTTATTAACAACTAATATTCCATTCTCAAATCTCCAATATGTATATCAATATTCGTTTAAATTAAAAAATCTTATACCATATCCATTGTTTTTAAATATTTGAGATACTCGTCGGATATAAATATAAAAAAGAATACGAATACAAAATATTAATTTATCCAATATGAATGAAGTACTAAACATTAGACAAAAATAGAATGAATAGATATGAATAATAAAATTATTAGCATATATATATAAAAAAATTATTAGCTACCCTATCCACTATTAATTATATCTTGGAAGTCTGGCAAAAAAAAAATCTATCTTGGAAGTCTCTAAATTGTTGTAAACATACATGTATGTGTACTGATTATCTAGTTGTTTTAGAAAAACAAAGAGAAAGTATACGATGCGTATTTAACAAAGCAAGAGTGTAAATTGTTGGCCAAAAAAAGTATGATTGTACGTAACTTATCTAAATATCCGATGATGTGTTAGTTATTGTAGATTTGTGGGTTTCTTTAATTAGTTGCTTTTAATAATTTGTCCCATAATCTTAAAATACGAAAAACAAGATGTTTCTTTCAAGTCTCAACCACAAGCAATTAATGGAAATCTTTAAAAGAAAACTACGATACATGAAAAAGGTTGTTACGTCCTTTTGAGATAAAACTAATGTAAGAGATACTGGATTAGAGTCACGGGATGAGATAGGTCTCTTCAATTATAAGTTTAAAACTTAATTTAATAGAAAACACAAGACATGTCACTTAAATTTAATATCTAAAAATTTCATAATTCATCTCTCGATAGTGTGCATACGGTACATTTCTCACTCTTTTGAAATCTCACTCGAGGTTACAAGTTATAACTTGCTATATTGCTCAAGCCAAGCATCTCTGGCCCATTCTAAGAGTAGTGACATGTTTTTTCTTTTTGGGATGGGGGCTAGAATTCTTAAATTATAAAGCCCACTAACATTTATCTTCATTTATTCTACGGCTACAGCCTACACGATTCAACTAACCCAAAAACAACCCTAAAATGGCTCCAATATCATAAACTCTCCTGAGTTCTGACATACAAAATTTTATTTTCAAACAAAAATATTATCACGCTAAGCAGGTGTGGAGATTGCACAATAACCCTGGGGCACTTTGGGCAAAAGTCTTGAAAGGAATTTATTACCCCAATTCATCTGTTTGGGATGCAAAGAAGGGTAGGAATGCTTCATGGGGATGGGTAAGTGTGCTTAAAGGCAGGGACTTTATTAACAAACACAAAGCCTGGCACATTAAAAATGGGTTGATGGTCAGAGTGTGCGGGGATAGATGGCTACATAGTGGGGAGAGAATATGGTTGCAGGATGACTTTATTCAGGACTCTACAGTGAGTGTGTTGCTCTCTAATGAGTGTGATAATTGGGATTTTGTTAAATTTGATCAACTCCTCCCTAGGGATATGGCAATGAAGGTTATAGCCACTCCTATCTGCTCCCACTTACAGGAAGACACTGTTTACTGGCCCTATACTAGTGACGGGTGCTATAATGTTCGGTCAGGGTATATAGATTGGCAATGATGGATGTGGGTGACCCTAGCACTATTGATAATTCTAGCAGCAACTCTGATGATTACCTTTGGAAGTGTATTTGGAAAGCTCAGGTGACTCCTAAAGTTAAAAATTTTATCTGGCGACTCTTAACAGGTGCAATCCCGTCAAATGTTAATTTGCAGAAAAGAGGTCTGAGAGTATCTAGTTGCTGTCCTATCTGCAGTAGTGAGAGTGAATCTATTGAACATATTTTCCTAAGATGCCCTTGGGTTTTAGCAGTATGGTTTGGGTCTACGTTCCAATGGCCTATGGAGAATTTGGCTTCTACTGATATTAAGACCTGGGTTAGGGAGAAGGTCAGCTTGATTTCTATCTCTGGAATGGCAAACAGTGATTTCTTGATCGCTTTACTTTTCAACATCCTTTGGGGGATTTGGAATTGAAGGAACAAATTTATTTTTGAAAATCTAAAGGTTAACCCTTCTTATACTCTCCAGCTTGCTATGGATTCATACCAGGAATATATCATCGCTAACAAGTCTGAATGGGAGTCCCCCTTCGAGTGCCCCCCCTTGTCTATTCGGTCTACTAGAGATGGTTGGATCCCTCCCCCCCCAGAAACAGTGAAATTAAATATAGATGCAACTTTTAACTCCAACACCTTGAGAGGTTCTATCGCAATTATTGCCAGAGATGATTTGGGGATTTTTCTTACTGGTATAGCAAAATCTGTTGTCTACAACTCCCCTATTGCAGCCGAGGCTATTGCGTTGCGTGAGGCAATTTCCTTTGCGGGGGCTTTCGAGTCCTACAAGGTAATCATTGAATCCGATTGTGCTGTTGTGGTCAAGAGTTGTAATGATCTCGCTGTGCCATGGCAGATTCAAGCTTGCATGGCAGAAATCAAGAGTATGCTCGTGGGAAACAACAAGATTAAAATCAACTGGGTTAGACGAACGGCAAACAAGGTTGCGGATTTAGTTGCGAAACTCATGAACAAGGGCGACTTACCTCGCTATTGGACATGGTTGATGCCGGTCAAGATCCGTTCGGCGCTGTTGGATGACAAACTTGCTTGTCGTTCTTCTTCCCCTTAGTGTTCTCGCCATCTGTGTGTGTCGTTTCCCATTTCGTTTTTTTTTTCTTTTGGTCCTTTCTGGTTTGGTGTGTTGCCAANCTCAAGCCAAGCATCTCTGGCCCATTCTAAGAGTAGCGACATGTTTTTTCTTTTTGGGATGGGGGCCAGAATTCTTAAATTATAAAGCCCACTAACATTTATCTTCATTTATTCTACGGCTACAGCCTACACGATTCAACTATCCCAAAAACAACCCTAAAATGGCTCCAATATCATAAACTCTCCTGAGTTCTGAGACACAAAATTTTATTTTCAAACAAAATTATCACGAGAATGATAATTTAAAAATAAGCTATTATTTTTCCCCCTAGAGTGGAAGTGAATCATTTTATTTCGTAATTATCTTAGTTTATAACATCATGTCCTCGAGAATAAAATGTCAAAAACCAACTAATTACAGGATATAAGTTTATAGCATCAACTATATATCTTATATTATATGGCTCCACCCCTTTCTGGTCGTCCATGTTTAAAACTATAGTCTATGAAATTAAAAATAAGAAAAAATTCACTATTTAGTCCCTTATTTATTTTACATACGGGCACGCAAAGCAACTAATATATATATATATATGCTACCTGGCCTTTTTGTTCATAATTACAATAAACACTCAGTAAACATCTTAATTTGCTATTTATTATTCAAAAAAAGAAGAAAAACTTAGTTTGTTACAAATTGTAGCCATAAAAGCATAAATTCATTCTTTTATATATTAATGTATTAACATTTGCATTTGTTCATGAATATCTTATTCAAAGAAGTACTCACAGGTGTCTCAAATGAAATTATTTTAAATAGAAAATGCCAAAAGAAACAAAACAACAAAATCATACAGTGTTGAAATTAATTATTATTATCCTTTCAAGCAGTGCAAGAGATCCAATGAGCCGTTAGCAGTTTCACAATTTCGTGAAACCTTGGATGATTTAATGTACAGATTTGCATATCCTGGATTTTGCAACCATATGGTAGAATCAGTGCATGTGCAGGACGGACTCACGTGTTCCTTATCGCATATAACCAATCCCCACCGTCGTTCTTATCCGATTGCACCCTTATCCAATCACACTCTTCCAGAAATTTGCAATTTAATTAATGGAATTGAATTCCCATTTTACCCTTTCCCTCATTCTATATAACTTCCAATTACATACTTTCCGCGACACTTGTTCAGTGTAAACAAATTGAGTGAAAGCATCAACAATGAAGGACGCCGGTAAGAGCCTCAAATCGAACGGGAAATCGTCGTCGGAGATGATGAGAAAGGATCGGAAATCGGCGACGGGGATGAGCGGATCGCCGAAGAAGGGAGGTCACGGCGGCAAGTTCACCTGGATCGGCGGCCATGGCTACTCGCAAGATGAGATCGGCCGCGAGAACCAGGCTTTGGATGCAAAGGACCCTAACTTTGAAGATCCGGAAGAGGTCGTCGACACCGTCTGAGGCTGAAATTTTAGTGTCTGCTTTGTATTAATGGTGTATCGCGATTCAGGATTAATAAAACTACTTGATCGTACTTAGGGGAAGCGTTCTGATTTTGAAAACGTTTCTCTGATCCTGGATCTGCTTGATTTGTAGTAATTGTGCTTGTATTGTACATTTGGTTATGATCGATTAGATGCAACCCTAACTACTTTAAAAAATTTCTTTCCAGTTTTTCATGACTTGAGCTTGTCGTTTTTTCAGTGTCTTCTCACTTATTACCACTATTGCCTGTTGGACGATGCTGGTTACTATTATGGAGGGGATAAAAATAATTTTTTTTTGTTCAGAAAAAATAAAAATTATTGACTGAGCAATAAGTAGGGATTTTCGTGATAAGCATAAGAGTATCATGATATTTGACTCGAATTCGGAACTATAAAAAATATTATTCTCATTTTCGGATTTGTATTTGTGCAAGTATCAAATTCAGTCATTGTACTTGATAGAAAATTGAACCTTCGAATTCCCCAACAGAAGAAAATTTAAAATAAGGAATTTATGTTTATAAAATATAATTCAATTATAATATATAATATAATATTATAATAGAGTAAAATAACAATTTAGTTATTGAAAAATTATCGAACTAACAACTTAGTTCTTGAAAT
>QANZ01049956.1:0-12001 GCA_003254925.1 Chamaecrista fasciculata | reverse complement strand
TATTTTAAAATTAATTTTAGCTTATATAAATTTTAAATATAAAATTCAGTCAATGTTTTATCATTATGTAAATAATTGAAAATTAATCTACAGTTATTATATCCAAGAATCATGGAAAGTGATTTAGGTAAATAATTAGCTTTAATGGTGGTGACGAATATATTGGAGTCTTTTGATTTTGAATGCACACAGAATATTCCAAACTTGGTTCATTTTAAATTAAGCAACCAAAAACTTATTTTTTTTAATACAAATTGAATTAAGATAACATGCCAAGGCATCTATTATACTATTAGTACCATGGTTTGACTATGGCACACACACCCTAGAGACATCTTCTACTTCTACCATAATACACACATAATACACTACCGAGTATAAAATAAGATGAGCATCTGACGGTCTACAGATTCCAAAAAAAATAATTGCATGGCAATCATGTGCGCCGCCAGTCTCTACCATCTTCAATGATAGAAATTATGAGTAAGAGATATAATTATAGATGGAAAATTATCTCCTCAACTCATCTTTCTCTTTTTACTTTGCAACCTGAATACGAATTATTAGAAATTAAATGGGTAAAGAAGCAAAGTATGAAATGAGACAAGCTGAAGGAAAGCAATGCATTACCAGAAAACATTATCTCGACTCTAATGGCAATCAATTCTTTCTTGAACAACCGCAAACAAAAGATAAGGAGCCGATTTTATGATATCCTGCGGGGTATGAATAAGAAGGGGAAGAAAATAAAAGGTCTGAAGAAACAACGAACAAAACTAAATCAATTCATGAACATACCTGAATCATGAATCAAATGTGACACATATCTAAAATAGATGATGAATTATATAATGGACAAAGAACAAAACTAAGAGATATGTTAAGTTTATAGGAAACATAAACAAAATCAATAAAGAGAAAAGAGGAGAGATTACCAAAAAAAAAAATAGTAAAGAGAAGAGTATCATAAAAATTACCTCAGCAAATGATGTTGGTGAATAAGCTGCAAAAATATATTAACAATGAGGTGATACACATATAAAAAACAAAGAAAAATGAAATGTAAAAACACATAGAGCAAGAGCAAAAATAAAATAATGGCTGAACAAAAGTTGGAGGAAATCATACACTTGCATAAGATGGAGAAAATAGAACACGAAAACTGACCTCAAATCTGAATGTGGAGTAACATTCCATTGATCTGTATTTATAAAAAAGAAAATGAATCTTATAAAATCTCCATAACAAACTAAATCTTCAAAAATCTTGCTAAATAACAATATCTCCTATTAAAAAAAAGGGAATTTTCAAAAGTTTAAAGAAATTTAAATTCTAGCTAATAAATATAATTATTATTTAATAACAACTCCTAAAATCATGGATATCGTCATACGAAAATTATATCCAATTAAAATTATATAATTATTTAAGGTATTAAGCTTCCGAAATTAAAGGGAATTTAGGGATTACTTTGATTTTTTAATTTTAATATTGTATATGTTGACATAAATTAGTCCGATTTTTAAGGGATTGCATTGGCTGGAGCAAAATATTTATGATTTTTTAGTTTGTTTCGCCTCCGTTATTTTAGGACATGTCATAATTAATTTATTTTTCATTTGTTAAATAACATAAATTACCGAAATTAATTTACTTTTAATTTTTTAAACTGTTTTTGCTGATATGGCAGCTCATGGGAACCCCAGAACTCAGCTTTATAGTTATATATAGATTTGGTGAGTGTTATCCCAGTTTAATGGTTTTCATAATTTATTTTCAAGATTAAATTCTTTATTCCTAGATTAAAGTGATGGTAGTATAATACTTCTTTTTACCTTGGTTAAAAAATATAATTAAATTTTGGCCAAAAAATTATAATTAGACTAATTTTGAATATTATAATATATCTAACAAAACAAAGAATAATAAAAAGAGAAAAAGTATTATTGGTACCTTCAAAATATGATGTCAGTTTCAATTGTACCCTCCAAATTGTTTTTTGGATCAATTATACCCCAAATTGAGGGTGCAATTGACATATAAAAATAGGGATAAAATTGACCAAAAAAAAAAAACATTAAGAGTATAAATAAATTGACCTCATATTTCTCAAATATCAATAGTAATTTTTCCTAATAAAAAGATATAATCAAAATTTAATTTATTGTATTTATAGTTAAAATTATATTGTAGGCATGTTATTCATGCAAATCAAGAAATATGCATTTTGAAGGTTAGAGATAAAATTATATTTAGGAAGCATGGACACTGACACGGACATGGGACACGAAATGGACACGGACACAGTGATACGCTAAACTCTCAAAATTAGACGACATGACACACCATATATTTATATATATAAATAATTAAATATTCATAACTTTTAATAAAAAATTTAAAAATTACAAGTTTTATTCATAATATATGTCATATGTATTATTATTTTATCTTATATGTTATGTTAAAGTCACAAAAAATTGATTTATATTTTAAAATTTATGAATATGTGTCGTGTCGGTGTCGTACGGGTGTCGGACACTGACACGTGTCCGACACGGCGACACACCCTCAAAATGAAGTGTCCATGCTTCTTAGAATTATATCAATTTTGTCATCTATTATTTTTTAAGTGAAAGAAGATTTATTTATTATTTATTATGATCTCCAGTTTTTCAAGTGTGAAGTGTGAGATCCCAGAATTTTCAAATTTAGTTTTGGGTGTTCAAGAATAGAATTAGTGATTTTTTTTTTTGAATTTTGATAGAATCTTTAAGCTAGTTTTAGACCAGTATTAGGAGTTTTGGGGTTATAAATTTTAAAAATAAGTGAACTCGAAAATTTAGAATTTTAATTGTCATTTTTGAAATCTCTATATTTTATTTGGCTTGTGGTAAAAATTTGGGAGCACACAGAGTGAAAAAGTTTATCCGAGTTTTATTTCGGTACTGCGATAGAACACTTTCGAATAAGAAATGGAACATGTTAGAGTTGGAGTTTTCAAAAAAAAATTATATATTTGGAACCTACTATTCGAAACGGATCTAACGATATAAATTTTGTCAAGAAATTCTATTTCTAAAATTTTGGGTTTTTGGGACCGTTTTAGAAAGATTTAAAAGATTTTGGGCATTTCAATAATTTCTTATTCTTCTGGCGCTGAATTTAAATAGAAGATGAACTCCCCCAGTTTTTAGAAATTCCAAAGTGACCCCATCAGCAGTGTAAAATCCCACGCAGACTCTGTACTTTTTTGGTCCTTCACGAAGCTCCTTCTCCCTCTCACCTTCGCACCTCACGGCCAACCACCACTGGCCGTCTTCCGCCGTCCAGAGGTCGCCGGCGACGTGGTCTGTCCACCTCCCGCCGGCGCTTTCCCTCCCTATATTATTTTGTTCACCATTTCGTCTCTCTTTTGCCATTTTCAAAATTTTCGATTTGTTGTGGTTACTTGCTGATTTCTGCTGCATTGTTAGAGATTCTTAGTATTCTAATTACTCTAAAACAGTTGGTTACAAGTCTAATTTCATATTCATGAACTTTGGACCCGATAGAAATTTAGGGCTCACTTGAAGTTGGAGTTTTAGCCAAATTCTTCATATTTCTTGAATTCAAAGGTTTCAATAAGACTAATAGATGATATTGACCGGTGTGTATCATTGGATTGAAGCTTTGTTCCGATAGAAATATTAGGTAAAACTTTAATTGGGGTTTTCAAGCAAATCTCTTTGCTTTTATGAAGTTAATGGTTTGGATGAGTTTATTGGAGGGTTATAATGAATTTCATGGTACTAACTTGAATTTAGAATGTATATTTTGAAAACTTGATTTTCATGGTGAAACTTTGAAGTTTGCATTTTGATCTATAGGGATGATTTTGATGGTTTTGATGAACTAAAGGGATTTCTTTGGAACTATGACGGATTCTCATATCATACTCCTGATTTTAAAGTGTAAAGAACAAAATGCCAAAATTTAACTTAAAAGGGTGAAAGAGCCAAGTTTAAAGAATGATCCTATGTTCTTGACTTTGAAGTTTTGTTTGTGAAATTGCATTGAACTTGTGGATTTCAAAACATTTGTTAAAGCTCCCAAATTGATACCCAAGCATTTTGTTAGTCCTTTGGTTAGTATTAGAACTTTAGCTAAGTGTGACTAAGGTTTAGGATGAGTATTAAGAAGTGGATTTATTGTTAGAGTCCTTCAGTAGCTATTGTGAAGAGTTGGGCCTTTGGGTGATGTAGAAGTCGATTCTTGAATATGGTGTTGGTCATGTTATCAAGAGTATGTTAATGCTTTCAGATGTCTTGCGCTAATAGACGGTAGGAGCGAAAGAAGATATGGAATCTACTTGATCGGCTAAGGTGAGTGGATTTTTCTTCCTTGCCTCGTGTGAGGGCTTGATTGATGATGAGATTCATTTGTTTTGTGAACTAACTCTTTTATTGATAGTTCGTCAAAATTTGGGATTCTTGAGTACTTTTGGACGTAAGTCTTTGCATTTTAAATATTTTGTTGATGGTGGAAAGTGATTGAATTGGAATTAAATTATTTTGAGATAATTACTACTTGTTGTGGATGAGTTATTGTGTATGACTTATTTTCCCGACAATGGGATGAAATAATTATTTGTATTACTCCCCAATGAAGGGCTGAGGCTGATATATCCTCAAATTGGTGGGAATTTCCCCTACGGTGGGAACCTTGATTCTGCAATATTAGTCATTTAAATTAATTATTATGATGACGCAGGAGGGGGTGTCCTTGATTATTTGGAGCTTTAAGGTTGGCTTGACTAGCGTTTAAATGAATCTATTATGATCCTTATATTCTTGTAAATTGATTGATTTTCTTTAGAGGGTTATCAATATTATTGATTTTTCCATACACCATATGATATTCGTTTATATGTGCTTCCTTTTTGTGAGGTTAATGGTCTTCTCTAAGTTATGTTTTTCTTTCTTTCGTTTTTTCTACAATTTGGATGACGATGTAGTGTTTAATTAGTTTTTTTTATTATTATTTCTTGTATTTGATTATAGGCTTCTTAATCGACCCACCTTGATGGAAAAGATGAAATTCTTGCTGTGTATTTTATTTGTTCACTTGGAATGACGATCAATGTTGGTAATAGTATTTAATTTTTATTCGAGTGTTGTATGTCCTAAATTGATTGACTTGTGCTTGTACTTGTGATGTGCTTGAGATCTTGTGTTTGTATTTGTGTTTGTGTTTGTGATTATGACGATGATCGTGATTGTTTTGGTGTTTGTGTGACTGGAAAAGGATGTTAGAAACCCTTGGGGACGGCGATACGTAACGCCCAGGTAGATATTAAAAACGAAATGGATATGAGAACCCATTGGGGAAAGCGATACGTAACGCCGAAGTGGGAAAGAAAATGGATATGGAAATGAAAGCTCCCTGGGGACGGCGGTATGTAACGCCCAGTGGATAAGGAAATACAAATGAAGATGATTATGTATATAAGAAACCTCCTGGGAACGGTGATACGTAAAGCCTAGGTGAGAAGTGGGAAAAGTAATACGAATGCTGGGGACGGCGATACGTAATGCCCAGCCAAATTTTGATGTTTGATATGTCTATTGTAAGGAAACTTAACTTAGTTGTGAATTGAAAATTGCGTGCTGTTGAATACTGGTGTCATCGATATTGGATATGTTCATTATCTCGAACGGTTGAGACGATATCATTGAATTGTAATATCATTGTTATTTACTTTACAAGAAAGTGCTAAAGATGTGAGTCTTGATGGATTTTTGCGTTTGTGTTGTGTATGTGTTTGCTCTCATAGTACCGGTTGTGATAGTGAACGAAGATCTTTACTTTAGTCCCATTGATTGTGTGCGGTCCCCACGGGTTGAGTTAATGTTGTGGGCGCTCCCGATGGGTGAAATAAGCTGTGTGCGGTTCCCACGGGGTTGGGACAATGTAGTGTGTGCTTCCTATTGTTGGAGATAGAGTTGAAATATTGATGATGTGATAAACTTGTGATTAAGTGGAGAATTGATTGTTAAATATGAGTTTATATTGGAATTCTGAGAGAGCTGATGATTTTGTGATGCTAAATTATGTTCTATTAACACTAAGTGAAATTGTGAGTTCAGGACCTTTGATTGTCTGAATGGCATTGGTTGAATTATTTTTGCATTATATATTCGCTATCCTACAGGTAGATTCCATCGAGGTAATCATCATTTGGTTGTACATGACCTTATATAAACTTGTTTTTGAAATAAGGTGAGGGTTTCATTTCAAATTGGGAATTTCATATGACTATTTCTTTTTACTAGATCACTTTAGTTTAAAATAACCTATCCAAGACTTGATTGCTATTACTTCGACAAGTATGATTGGAAAGAGATCTATATTCCTAATATCACATATTTTACTTAGTTTCTAAGTCACTAATGAGTTCTTCTTTCACTCAATGATCCTAAAAGGCTTAATTGCAAAGCCCTTATGAAATTATATTTCTTGAAAGGATTTAAATATTTTAACCGATCAAACGTTTTGATTATTGAAAGGAGTTTTGAGAGTCGAGTTCGTAACCCGACCACAATTCTAAACTTTACTTTAACAAAACTTGAAAACTAAGTTTATCATCTTCTTTATTAAACTCTTTATTATAAGTTTATTTTCTTGGATGAATCTTCGAAGTATGTTTTTATTAAAATTTCTTTGGGCCATAAAGTTTCCTTAAACTCATAGTTGTTCTTGTATTTTAAATTCTTTTAAAGGTTCAATAGCTACCTCTAGTCAAATTGTTCAAGTCTTGTTATTTGATTTATGTATTAACCGCTGCATATGTTGGATTATTGGGTTAAATGGGTGTTAATGTAAATTATTTGTTGACGATGAATGTTAACCTTGTTGGTGATGTCCTACACCACGACTGAAATGGGTTAGCCACTCACTGAGTTTTGACTCACCCCTCGTTAATTATTTTTTTTAGGTACAGGTCCAGTTCATGCCGCTATTTCAGCTCTAGGAGGAAGTCAACCAAGATTTTACACCATTACTCGTGTGGTTACTTCATTCTTTATTAAATTGTTTTAAGTTCTAGTCTGTCAGTTTCACTAGTACTTAGGGAGAAGATTCAGGATTATGTTAGGCATGTTTTTATGGATTGTCCGTGAGTAGGTTTACGACATGGGATAGGCCCATGTCCGTGCCGGTCACGTGCCTCCAGAGAGGGGTCGTGACATGAAGTGTCCATCAACTGACACCTATTTAAAAAACTATATCGTATCATAACTAGGTGAGTGTCGTTTGGTCTCAGTCTTTCATTCTTTTATTAACATCTTTACTTTTATTGTGTTTATTAAATGTTAACTAATGCTCCTCAATTTTTTTACATGTTTAGAATGATAGCTTCAAGAGCTGAGAAAGAGCTCAAAATCCCAATAACTGATAAACAAATATCTGGCTCAATGTAAATTATAGAGCATATATTTTATAAGTATTGTATTTGACTAAATTACGATTTAGTTATTTATTAATATAAGAATTTTATATGATTATTAACGTTAAATCAATTCAAATGTTATATACATATTTTCGTGCCCGTTAGGGCATGGAAAGCCCCTAGTATATATATATTGTAGGATGAAGTATATTCCAGGCCTGGATATGTTTATCGTTGTGCAAGAGTAGAGTATCACTCTGTTGTTCTAGCCGGATATGGACAGTTGAGACGAGGAAATAAAATAATAAGGTACTGGATAGTTCGGAATTCATGGGGCGAAAATTGGGCGGACAATGGATATGGAAAAAGTAACCGGAAACTATATTACGACAGAAGAACTCGTAAAATGGCTCTCCTAATCAAAGCAATATTAGCCCCACGTAATATTGTTCAATGGACTTTAGCTGATAATTATTTGAGTTTTTCTTTTTAAAAATTTAATTTCTCACTGAATTGTTAAGATTTTCTACATGTTTTTTCTCCTTAGGTTTTGAAACCAATTATGCATATTTCAATTAAAACTTGAAGTTTTTTTTTTTTTGCAATATATTAAGTTTTCATTATTTAAACTTTGATGNTGCCATTTTTTTAAAGGGGAAATTGCAATTACCCACCCTAAATTATGTGATCAATTGCAATGTTCCTCTTAATCTATGAAAAATAGCATTTAACCTCCTAATTTATTAATTTCATGACAATGTCTCCACAACTATTAGTAACTCGTTATCTTTTTATCTTTTAAGTCTCATGTGAGTTGTACATATCTTAAAAAATTATCAAATAATTTTGAATGACAATTATTTTTATATCTAACTAATTTTATAATTTGAAATCTCTTATATTTTAGATTTATATTTCGGTAGTCATATTGACAACTCTACTTAAAAAGATCAAAACTACATTTATCTCTTGTAACTAAATCATTTTGAACTTTGTTATGAGAGAGTTTCCCGGAAACAAGAATCATTTGAAAGTATCTCTTTATATACATAAGAAAAAAATCTAATCAAATAAAAATGAACTAGTAAATTTAAAGGATAAAATATAATAGAATAAAAAAATTATAACAAGATTTGAAATTAAAGTGTATGACATATTTTATATTATTATAAGGATAATTATGTCATTTGATCAATTTATGAAATACGTATTTATACAACTTACAGAGGTTTAAAAGATAAAAAGATAACAATGTTACTAACAATTGGGGGAACATTGTTATAAAATTAATAGATTAGGGGTTAATTGCTATTTTTCATAGATTAGGTGGGAACATTGTATACTTTTCTTTATCCTTTGTTCTTTTTATTCTTTTAACCAATTTTCCCATTATTCTATCGTCTTTTTATTCTTATTATTTTTCTCATATAAGCTATTTACGTACATAAATCAAATCATAATTAAAAAATGATATACTTCTTTATATATATATATTTGATAAATATCAAAACATATATTAAATAAAAGCCAAACGACACTTACAAATGATTAAAAACTTCAAGACTGAAACAACAGACAAAACATAAAACATAGTCATTGTTGAACTAAGGGTAGAGATGAGCTTAACGACGCATAAAGACGCATAAGCGTACACGAGCGCACTGACTGATCCTATAAGGAAATTATCCTCAGGATGAAAATTATCACACAAAGTGTTGTCAACAAGGTGAAAACGCCTATGCTTGCTGTTGAATAGAAGAGAAGTCTCCAAACCAAATGTAGGTATCATCGGCTTTAACATCGGTGAGGCACACATACTAGATCTGAAGGACAAATAGCCACCAACTAATGACTAAGCTAGATCTGAACAAAGGAAAAACACCACAGAGGAAGAAACACACTACAAGAGGAAAAAATATAGCACCACCACAAAAAGAGGGGAAAAAGCACAACTCAAAGTGGGCAAGATCAGATCTGGAAATATCACCACCATAAACGGGGGAAAGTACACCAGATCTGAATTTATTAGCCTAAACACAGAAAGAAAAAGAAAGAAAATATGTAGGGAGGAGTTGCACTAACACTACAACTCCTCCCTCCAAACTTGAAACGTGAAAGGGAGATGAAGCTCTCTCTTCTCTCTATACTTCTTTATATATTGACACATTATTAAATATCTATAAACATAAAATATTTTTACTCACTTATTATATTATTTTTAATTCATTCAAATAATTATCATCCTATATGGGTTATATTTTATTTTTGACTTTTATAATTTTTATATATAGATATATAAATTACTAAAGACTTATATTTACATGAAATTATTTTTAATTAATATTTTAATTATTATAATAAAATTTACTATTTATATTTTTTATATAATTTTATGTTTATAATAATTACAAACGAGCACTCAAAGTCCTTAGCATATATATACATCAGATGATGAGTGGATCGAACTCAATACTGTTTGCTCGTGTAGCATGAATCAACAGTTGGTGGCATTTTTATGAATTTTCATTGAGCTTGTTTCTTTTTTGATAATTGAGCTTGGTTAAAAGGATTCGCTTGCTTCCTTGGTTATGACACTAGTTTTTTAGCTAAGTTAAAAAAAAAAAAAAGAATAGGCATTCAAGTGGCTAAGGATTCTGGTTAATTTTATTATTGTTGAATCTAATTGTAGTTATTATGTTCTTTCTTTCTTAAAAGAAGGAAATGCAGTCACTGACAAACTTGCCAAATTTGCTGGCCACAACCGTGTGGACTTTACTATTTTTGATACCATGTCCTTCTTTTTATCTTTGAATGTTTTGTCTCATTTTAAGAACTATTTACTCACGTAGATTACGTATTGGTTAATTGCAATATGGACCTGAGCTTGCTCTTGTGTTTCAATAATATTCCCTTTTAACAAAAAAGAAAAAAAAAAGACAATTGTGTTATAAATAATGATGTTTGTGAATATCCACAAAGACTTTTGATATTCTCTGTGTAGAAGTTTGTGTTTTCTTGTACATGAATATGATCTTATCTTTTCATTATGTACATTAAGTTAGATACATCTCTCTTATAGATCATTTAGCCTATAAATAGAGGCTTTAGAATTTGATGTAACTAAGTGATATCAGTTGAATGAAAGAATCACTCTCCTCCTACTTTTCTCTCTACTTTGAATATCCTTATTTCTTATATTTTATAACACGTTATCAACACAAACTTCTACCAGTTTGAGTTTTGGCATCTGTGCACGAGTCTACTCATTTAAGCTTTCGGTATCTGTTCATGGATCTTTATCCATTTGAGTTTTTGGTAACTGATTATGAGCCTTTACCAGTGATTTCAATTTTGGATAATTAAATAGGTAAGTTAATTATCTTTCAAGCTTTCTTGTTAACTTACTAAAGGTAAGAAACTTGTATACTCTATTGTTTATCATTATCATAATATATTTTATAAGTTTATTATTGTGGTCGTTTTCTTACGATTTGAAAATGTTTCGTATAACCTGAAACTCCATATGATTAAATAAAAGTGACTAAGTCACATGTAATTGCAGTTTCATGTGATTAAGTAAATGGCTTGAAGCCATATTATGTTTTCACATGTTGATAATTTATCAAGGGCAATAATTTGGTAATTTGGCTATTGAAGCTGTTTAATATCATCATTGACGGCTAATAGACTTTGGCTATTGAAACTGTCTAATATCAGTCCCGAAGGCTAATAGACTTTGGCTATTGCAGCTGTCTTATATCAGGCCTAAAGGCTAATAGTTCGACTATTGAAATGAACTAATAATGCCTTGAAGGCAATAGTTTGACTATTGAAGTTGTGTTATATCAATCATGAAGGCTAATAATCAAATAGAAATTAATAACCTTGAAGGCGAATAGAAATATATTTTGACCAATTGATGATAGCAATTACGGTGTTGTTAAAAAAAAAATATTTTCTAATAGTCCTGAAGACTAACATCAATCTAAATATTTGATAGACTTGAAGGTCTATTTCAAAATAAATGTTTTTATTTTAGATGCAGATTGATTGATGTATTTTTAGATTTGATATAGATCACAATTAATCTTGTGAAGTGTTTGATATATTAAAATTATTGAGATTGAGTCTCTTATAGAGACGGTGTTTGATAATTGATATTGCGTCTCTACAAGAGACGAGAGTGACAATATATCAATTATTAAATGAGATTGTCATTGATTTACTTTGTATTTTCATAAGTGAACTTGAAGTTTACAATACATTTATTCTGAGAATGATTAATTTTTTCTAGAAAAAAAAAGAATTGAAAAATCTCAGAAAGATACTCTAGAAGAGTAATAATATATACTTTAGAAGAGTATAAATCTCATATTAACAAGATTATATTTCTTGACATAACCCTATAGTGGTTTGGTATTTAGATACTTTTAATGTATGATATCAAAACTCAAGGAAAATTTGAGTATACGATATGAATGAGTTCTTACATCTTGGTATCTCAATGAATATGAGATAGTTCTTGAAGAACTAAATATGATATAGTTCCTGAAGAACTAAATATGAGATAGT
>QANZ01049944.1:11097-26009 GCA_003254925.1 Chamaecrista fasciculata | reverse complement strand
TAGCCCAACCCAACCCAACCCGCCAAATAAATTAGTGAGCCCGAACCAACCCGCCCTAAACCCAACCCAACCCAACCCGTGAACACCCCTACTTCCTGTCATTTTTAATTAAATGGGCAAAAACATTATTTTGGCGCACAAATTTTACATCAACTTTCAATATCATCTTTAATATTTTTTTATTATCAATTTCATTTCTAATATTTTTATCAATTTCATCATTTGTTAACTTAATATTAACGACAAATTATGTATAATTAATGACATGTAATGTAAAATTGATAGAAAAAAATATGATGAAATTTATTATTTGTTTATTGACGAAAGTTAGTCAAATGATGAAATTGATCAAAATGTAAAATATTTGGGGTGAAAACTGAAAGATGGTGTAAACTTTGAGGACCAAAAGAATGGTTTTCCCTAATTAAATGACAATCTCTTGGAATTTGAAATTCTGACCCGTCTTACTTTCTAAATTTGTTGAGCCCGCTAAAAAGGCGGTGGAAATGAAGAATCGCGATTGGTGAGAGGAGACAGAGTTGATAGAGAGAGAGATAGGAGGGGAAAGGAGAGAGATTGGGGTGGCTGAGATTGTAAAGAATGGGAGGAATGTAAGAACAAAGAAAGAATTCGCAATTGATCTCATTTCATTCGCTTACCTGAAAGGGGAAAAGAAACCCACACACACATTCCTAAAGAACACATGCGGTGTGGGTTTTTGCGGATAAACGAGATCATTGCGGTTGCGGAAGAACAATTCATTCGCCCGCAATCTTTGAGTTTTTGCCATTATGAGTAGCAAATTTGGCAGCCACCCTCCCTCTGATCCTTTGGCCGTCGCTGTTGAACCTTCTAAACCCAAACCCAGAAGGCTTTATCAAGTCTGGAAGGGAAACAATGTATGTATGCCATTCTTCTCTCTTTTCGTTAATTTATTGCTTTCCTTCACATGGGACGAATAAGGTCTAAGAGCAAATATTCAGAATCATTATTTTGACAATGTTACCCCTTTTCATGATGCTTGATGGTTATTGGATTTGGATAGTAGAACGACTTATGTGATGTGTCTCTGTCTGGGGCTCCTAAGAAACTGCAAAATATTGAAAATTTTCCAAGGAAGATGTGTTTTTCTATTTTTTGAATGCGTCTCTAATGTGGCAACAGAAATATTTTTGCACCCTCTATTACATTTCTGCTCATGATCAGAGTAAATATGCATGACATGGTGTTTGAGGATAGTTAGTACAGATCCAGACACACGTCTGGAACCATTTTATATGTTATCATTTATGAGCGTTGTCTTTTGAGTGATCCTAAAGTTGGAGCAAATTGATGCTTCTTTTTTCTTTTTAAGGCTATGTTTTATCTAAAGTTGGACATTTTCTATTTGAGATTAAATTTACAACTTGCTTGAAAATGCGAAGTTTGTTGTTGATTTAGAACTATGACGGAGAGAAAAGGTATGATAGATGACATGAGAGTCTTCATCTTAATTCAAATACATGGTTTTTAATTTATATGGAATATTTTGATATTTCTATTTTGTAGCAGTTGGAAAGGTGGGATTTTTTTGTCATCTACCTGTTAGGGCCTGTGAAAAAGTAGAAGACAACTAGTATCTGACCGTTCCATTTATAACTAACTTTGACCACTGCTTGGTCAAGAACAGAACTGATTGATGCACTTAAAAGAAACGTCAATCTTGCACAGAACTGTGGAAAAACATGATACTAACGAGTTTGTACTATCATGAATGTCAATAAAAGAAAGAAAATTACTAGACTTAGATTGTGTTTCAACCCACATCTCTGTGAGTAGGAACCTTGTTTTTGTCATCATTTTGTAGCTCTACTTCTTGGTACCTAAAGAGTCTCTGAAATCTTTTTATTTACTCCACAACTAGAGTTCCAGCTATCAGACTATTTAAAATTGAATGATTATTTTGATAATGTGATAGAAAGCCATCCTTAAAAGTGAGTACTTGAGTTGTTACTTTAGAATTTACTTTATAGGATCAGGTTAATGTGCTCTTATGTAAACATATTTCTAATGAAGCTCTTTTTATCATGTCAGAAATTTCTATGTGCTGGAAGACTAGTCTTTGGTCGGGATGGAAAGTCTCTTTTTTTAACGACATTCATGATAGGAGGCCCTGCACTATTGTTCTGCATAAGAATGCTTTTAACCATCAAAGATGATCCTCACTTTAGCTTTCCTGTACTGATTGGAGCACTGGTTATCGCATTTTTGGTTGGTAAAAATATCAGTTTTCTAACAAGTAGATAGTGTGCCTCAATATTTGAATGTGACCTTTTAATGGATGATGCAGGATTTTACTTTTCTCTTCTTGACATCTAGTAGAGATCCAGGAATTATCCCCAGGAATGCACGTATACCTGAGGCAGATGAAACAAATTGCTCCACTACACCATCTATGGAGTGGTTAAGCAATAGATCCGCCAATCTGAGAATACCCAGAATGAAGGATGTTATGGTGAATGGCCATACAGTGAAGGTGAAGTTTTGTGATACTTGCTTGCTGTATCGTCCACCTCGAGCATCACATTGCTCTATCTGCAATAATTGTGTGCAGAAGTTTGATCACCATTGCCCATGGGTTGGTCAGTGTATTGCATTGGTACGTATATGATAGTTGCCTTCAACTTACAATTTAAATTTAACGCTATGTACATATATCAATGATTTTCTATTGGTTTGTTTTATACACAAGAAAGAGCTTCTGTTTGGTAGGCATCTGTCATCTTTCTAAACTTATTGGTTTATTATTGGGTCAACTTGAACTTATTTACTGTATAAATTGTGCTCAGAAATAGCTGGAATTAATGGACTCTCTGATCAAATTATACCTAAATTTGGGTATAATAATTACATCTGGAATATTTCTGCTCTTTCTTCTTTCTATTTATAGTTTGTTTTCTCTTATTCTTCTCCTCGCTTTAGCTGAATTTGTCACTGATTCTCCTGTTTATGCTATGTTGTTGCAGCGTAACTATCCCTTCTTCATATTGTTCATATCATCATCAACATTGTTGTGTATGTATGTGTTTGCATTTTCTTGGGCTAACCTTCTCCGGCAAAAGGGAAAATTGGTGTCCATCATGGCGCGTGATGCTATATCAGTTGCTCTCATTGTATATTGCTTCATAGTCATCTGGTTTGTCGGTGGGCTTACAGTTTTCCATCTTTATTTGATTTCTACTAACCAGGTATTCTTCTTGCTCTTGCTCATATTTTATGTCTTTTATCTTTGAAAGGCTAGCTAAATTGACCCTCAATGTGAAACTTTCTTTTTGTGTTCAAGCACTATATTGTGTTTTAACCTTTAGTGTTCAGTGTATACATGGACGTGTCTTGAATTTGACCCTAATATGTCTGCCTTAATTATGGAGACTCGCATGCTATATTACACTCATGTTTTGCTGCAATGTGTGCTTTTTTCTTAGACGACTTATGAGAATTTCCGGTACCGCTATGATAAGAAGGAAAACCCATATAGAAAGGGAGTGTTCAAGAACTTCTTAGAACTGTCCTGTTCCAATATCCCAGCTTCAGCCATCAATTTCAGAGCATGGGTTACAGAAGAAGATGACGTAGATTGTGAATCTATTGCTTCAGATCTTGAGAAAAGCTTCATGAACTCGAAACCAAGACTTGACCTAGATACAGGAACCAAGTACGGCAAGGATGGTGACAAGCGGCTTCCAAGTATTTTACAAGGTTTGGATTATGATGGTATTGATAATATGAAGAAAAAGAAGAAGTCAGGGGATAAAGAAGCAGCATTTGACATTTTCGTTCCTGCTAACCAAGATCAAAACAAATTACAATGGAGTTCCTCGATAGGAGGAGCCAATGCCAATCAAGATAAGGCGGAGCAATAACCCTTTCAGATTACAAAGCTGGTTCTTCAAAGACCAAGGTAGCACTCTGATATTTGCTTCTGTCACTTGGTACATATATCATTGCCCTCTATGGAGCAAACAAAGTGGTACTTATATACATACTGTATGTCATAAAGTATCAATAATGAGTATTGGGATATTTGCTGAAAACGATCAAGTAACTTGTAAAATCCTTTTAAAATTGGTTTCATCATTCATGCTTTAATTGTTGCAGCACCAAAAAAAAAAAAAAACCAGAATTTCATGATAGACTTGCAGCAGTAGTTACTAGAGCATTTAAAACTTGAGGAATACTTGTGGGCATTCTCTCTCAAAGTAGGAAAATGATATGCTTATATTTTAGATATTAAAGTATCTGAATGCTTTTAATGCAGGTCCATTTGAGCATATTCTGAAAGGAATACTTGTGGGCAGTGAATTTTAATGTTAGAATGCAGAGTTAGCTGAGGACTGAAGTGACATGGTCTAAAATCGATAACGAAATGAAGTTTAACAGTGAAGTCATTCATTCCTCCATTTCAAGCCTGAAAACACTTAATTATTCTCATTATTGAAAATGGTAAAAGATTGAAGAGGTACTGTTAATTTGCACATACAGCACATGACATTGCACCTTGTGGAACATTCAAGAGGTATTATTATGATAAATGGTGTAGTCTACGATCTGCATATCCCTGGGTTCAATCGGAAGATATTTCAGCTCTGGCTTTTCATTTTTATCTTTTTTTTTTCCTTTTCCTTTTTTTGGTTATTTATTGATTTATTTTTGGATAACTACAAACTACAAATTTATATTTGCATGTTACTATGAGAATATAGATTTAGCCTATTTTGGTAGTTAAACAAATGGAAAGCATTCCCGTGCATATGTCAAAAGTGGAATTCGCTTAAAAGAAAGATTTTCCTCATTTATTTAGTTTAGAGCTAGCTATATAAGAATTTCTCCAAATTCCGTATTCAAGTAGTTATATATAATCTTAAAAAAAAAAATAAACAATAAATATACCTCCAATATGTAACTAATGAGGAAGATTTTTCCTCTTTTTGTCAATTTCATTTGTTATGATACATATAAAAAAAATATCATTCTCATTTGTTAAGTTAGAATTTATGGCAAAAATCAAATAAAATCAAATTTTAGATTAATGCTAAAACAAATGGAAAATTTTAAAAACCAAAATAAAATACAAAAATTTAGAAACCAAATTGTAACTCAGAACCAAAATAATATTTTAACCTATTACTATTTAACATTGTTTTAATTACAGACTAAATGAAAGTATGGGACTATCACAACTTACAAAGTGACGATGATATGTATATTTCCAAGATCAACATGTTTTCTATTACTTTTTAAGTGTTAAAAGTTATAGATCTTTCAGGCTTGGCAGTTTAACATTTTTAATGACCTTTAGCTTGTCATTTTTTTAGGGTCCTTTTCATGAGCCTCATATGAATGGATGACAGATAGAGACAAGAGAGAGAGAGTTATATTTATGAGTTGGAAATTGAGAAATATAGTTGGCATAGTTGAGTGTTATAATATTAAATACCACATAATACTGCCAAAATGACAGCCCTTTTCAAAGCATAGAAATGAATAATCTGTTTGTCATTGTGAATTAGCAATGAGGCATCTGGTATGAGTATGACGGCACGCCATCTATCTGTCCACGAACCCTGTTATTTCATATATATATATATATATATATATATATATATATACTAGGGCTTTGCGTGTCCTAACGGGCACGCAAATATGTATGTAAAATAGATAAGGGACTAAATTGTTAACTTAGTAAAGAAAGAGAGACCAAAAAGTAAATTTTCTCTTATTTTTAATTTCATAGACTATAGTTTTAAACATAGACGACCAGAAAGGGGTGGAGCCATATAATATAAGATATGTTGTTATTACTAATTACGTACAACATCCATTCACTACTTTTATATTCGTTTCGAATAAATAATTAAACACCTCAAATGAAAAGCTAAGAATTGAAGTTGGCATATCCTCATTAGTAATTAAGGTCTAAAAACCTTCAGTTTCAGTTTCATGAAATCAACTCAAGGTACATATTCCTCTCAAAGTGAAAGCGTAAATGCCAATATTGTATGGCGTCAGCCATGGGAAAAGGACTGCTGGTCATATATAAGTTAGCATATATATGACACATTCACTTCATACTGTTGGATCTTTGATTCATTGGCTTAATTAGTTTATCTTTACGATGGTGGGGAAACACATGGATATTTGGGTTAAAGTAAGCAGATAGTGAAGGTGAATTCCAATATTCCAAGGCAGAAATTAGTGGATAGCTGATTGAAACCATCACAATCATATATCATCATCATCATATTCATATCTCATTCCCACCACACACATTAATTAATTACTTTGGTGGATAAAATATCAAACAATACCTATATGGGTGAAGTGATATCTTTTAAGTTAATTCTACGTACACAAAAAGAGAACAATCTATATATCTGAGGGAAGTAAATTAATTTTAGATTAATCATGATAACCTACTTATATAATTAAGAACAAGTTAGAAAGAATCAATTTGTATGGTGACTANTCAAAAGAAAGAATAATTGTCCAAGATTTTAAGGATGCTTTGTATCCAAAGCTAAGAATGGATCCCTAACATTTAGTTAAGAATAAAGAAGTCCCTATTAGTTGAACACACTCCTTGAATTTTCTACTTCCTATGTCTAAATTTTAATTAATTGATAATATAACAAGATTAATCCAAGATGTAACAATATTACTCAATGATACCACATATTAATTCTCATATAAACACATATTTCATTGTTAAAATAAATCATTACGAGTAATTTTTGTATATCTTTTAAGATTTTACTTAGAATTTCTAATTTTATTTACTGATTTATTAGTATGATTATACAAAAATTAAAAAAAAAAAAGATTATCATGTTGAGAATTAAAAGAATTTTAGTCTAAAAGAAAATCTAACTCATACATCATAATGAAAATTTCCTTATATACAAATAAAATATTAAATATCTTTCTATATATATATAATATAAGTCATTTAATGGTATATTTAAATAATTTTTTAGTCATTATTATACTAATAAAATAATGATTTTAATTTTTTTCTATACAAGGGTATGGACTATGGAACTATGGATAGAAATAATATATTTCTTTGACTTTTTATTTTTGGCCTGATTTTTCTTTGACTCGATAGGCAACAAACATAGTTAACTTACATTACTCTTGCCCCACCACGATCATCTCTATTAATATTAATAATAATTAATAAATCAGAATCACGAAGCGCGTAAGACCCACAGGCACTTGGAAAATCCGCCCAAATAATCCTCCTAGCTGCCACCACTGCAGATTAGAGGGTGACACAAACTCCCTCACCAAAAAAAAATTACAAAGTTTGAGGGATATATGAAATATAGAGTTTGTTTCTTTTAAGGTATATCTATGAAATATAATGCTTGTTTCAGAATGATTCCTGAGCAAAAGATGCATTGTCATCTTCATTGCTAATTCGTCGCTTGGAGAATTCAAGAACTGGGGAAGCAATATATATCATTTGTGTTTCTCAGAGGACTTAGTGCCTTGAAAGCTGAGAAATTGGTTATGGGTTTTGCTGTAAAGGGTAAAAGCAAATTTGGCTAACACAAGGAGAGGAAGCTGCCATGGTTGGGAACAAAAATCAGGACATGGGGTCTTCTTTTTATGACGGTATGACCCACAATTTGAAACGAACGAGACTCTACCAAGTGTGGAGGGGGAGTAATGTGAGTTCTTCTTTCTCTTCCACTATTTCTTTTGTTTGATTCTCCTACTTTGAGTCTTTGCTTTAATGTGGATTATTGTTTTGTCAAAAGTATTGAGTTTTGGAAATCCTCTTATTGTCAATCTTCTTTTCTCTATGTGGAGTAAGAGATATGGATACTTCATGGTAGAGGTACATTCATGTGTGTCAAAATTTAAAATCATTTTTTCGCAATTCTAAGACAACGAAAAATAGCAAAAGAAATTGACACACAACATATTTCATGAATGGATGCTGTAATTTTTGAAAATTTCATCATGTTATATAATTTCAACGTTCAAGAATTTAAAGTGTGTATCTGTGTGAAAAATAAATCAGAGAGATAGTTGAGTAATTATGTTACAATGATTTATGAGTAATAATAAACGCTTTTTTGAAGTCTAAGGGTTCTCTATGTTTTATTTCTTCTCTGTCTTTTTGATGTGTTTAGATTGCTGTATTTGATTCTCTAAAGACTAAAGATTATTTTTTTTCTTCTTGGTTTCTCGTGTGACTAATCAGTGCATGTAGTTTATTTCTCTTAACTTGATTATGAAACTTTTGGCTTGGTCGAGGAATTTTTTTGACCTTGTTAATGACTGCCATCTGAAAGTACTTATGCAGTTATGGAAAGCAAAGAACAAGTAATGTACATTACTGCAGTAAGCAATATAAAGTATATGTTATGCTTTAGTCAGTCACTGATTCATCTTTCTCTTGCTGTTAATACAGAGATTTTTCTGTGGCGGGAGATTGGTTTTTGGCCCTGATGTAGCTTCTTTGCTTCTCACCACACTCCTAATAGCTGGACCTGCAATTGCATTTTGTATAAGGATATATTTCAAAATCAAAGATCCGAATTTCCACAGTGATATGTATTGGTATCCTGTATTGATTACAGGTTCAATTCTCACTATTTTGGTAAATATTCTTGTTACATCTGCCTTTAGAATAACATCTAATGGATTTTATAGAAATTAGCCTCACCCCATCCATCTGTCTCCTACCTAGCCTGCTTATTATTATTTTTTTTCTCTTTCATTTTTAACTTTTTCCAGTTAGGGAGATGGAAAGTTCAGTTTCCAACATGTTTAATCATAGTTGATATGTTATCTAATGAACTTAGCAGTTAGTAATAACCTTGGTATTATGGTGGGGAAAAACTGTAATGTTAAATATTGAATATGAGCATTTCAGGAAAACAAAAAACAAAATTTGAATGTCCACTTTGTTTTGCAAATTTCAAGTCACTTGAGTAGCATGCAGTAATTTTGTTATTTTTCTAATATATATGGCAAGAAATTTTTTTTTTTGCTTGCCCCCAAAAGTTGAATGCTCATGATTATCATTTCAATAGTCAAATACTTGTGATAACTTCTTCTCTCTTGATTTGAAAATGGAAGCTGATAGTTTGGAAAACTCTTGTGCAGGATTTAGTATTCCTCTTCTTGACTTCTGGGAGAGATCCTGGCATTGTCCCTAGGAATTCAAGACCTCCTGAATCAGATGAAGCATTAGATATACCTACACCTTCCATGGAATGGATTAATGGTACAACTCCTCAATTAAAACTACCTCGTACTAAAGATGTAACTGTTAATGGTCAAACAGTAAGAGTGAAGTTCTGTGATACATGTTTGCTTTATCGCCCTCCTCGTTGTTCTCATTGTTCCATCTGCAACAATTGTGTCCAGAGATTTGATCATCACTGTCCCTGGGTTGGTCAGTGCATTGGAATAGTAAGTTCTCTTCTTAGAGGATACTTCATTTCTTCTGAATTTGTTTACCATTAGCATTTCCAGAACTAACAGTTGCATCACATGCTGATATAATTGCAGAGAAACTATCGGTTCTTCTTCATGTTTATTTCAACATCAACCATTTTGTGCATATTTGTCTTCGTGTTCTCTTGGATCATTCTTGCCCAGAGTGACATCACACTTGGGAAGGCAATATCACATGATTATGTAACAGATTTTCTCATAGTATACTGCTTCATGGCTGTTTGGTTTGTTGGGGGTCTCACAGTTTTCCATACCTACCTCATTTGCACAAATCAGGTGACCATATCTTACTTACTCAATGTGAGAAGTTGCAATTATTTTAGATGCTTGATTCATCTCAATCACACGCATTTTTTTTTTCCCTTCTTGAGTTATTGCTTAAATGTTTTTTGAAGTCCATAATATCATGAAGAGAATTATGCTGTTCAGTTTATTAAGGTGCTAGGTGAATAAAAATAAATTTAGTGCTTCCCTGTTCTTTGGCAAATTATTTAAGAATATTTACACATTTAATTTTTATTTCATACAGACAACTTATGAGAACTTCCGTTATCAATATGATAAGAATGCAAACCCATACAACATGGGAATTCTGAGAAATTTTACGGAGACACTTTGCTCCAAAATACCCCTTTCAAAGAATGATTTTCGATCTTTTGTGCCGGTGGATGAATCTGCAATGGCTGATTCTATGGCTACAAATATTGTGGAAAGAAGTACGAACCTAAAGGACAAGATTGACATTGAAATGGGATCAATGCGTGCAGAGGATGGCGGCATTCCGATCCCTGAACTTCTGAGGAATTTTGATTTCGATAAATTGGAGGATGATATGAAATTTGCAGATCTAGAGGGACGACAATCTTTTGATCCTTTCTACAGTCTTGAGGAAGATGTAAAAGACTCTATGCAAAGCTTTGATACCCCATCGATGAATTTTGAAGGCATTATAACCGAGTGTGGATTAGCAGAATCTCTGCCAAGCTTCCATTCTGGAGATGAAGTCAAAGAATCTGCTCAAAGGGAAGCTGCAGCGGATGAAACAAATGCAACTGATGAAACTGATGATAGGAATGGACCATGATAAGCTACAATGACAGCTTTTAGCTTCCTTTCCTTCTGCTTAGAGGTATTTTTTTCTCACTCTTTACTCTAAAACACTTATAAAATCTGGGAATTGCATTTTTGGAACTTTGGAACCATTAATCTGTCACTTGTTTCGCTTTGGCTATCAATCTGAAGTCTCAAAAGACTAAGAAACTGTTATTTTTAGAATCTGTAACCATGCATTAAGTATCCCATGCGCTGAAAGCGCTGAACCTGCAGCAAAATAGCAAACAAACTTGATTTTAGTTTCATTTTTGAGCTTCGGTCTTAATGTACCTGTGATTCTTGATGACAGGTTTTGCTGCAGATCATCTCGTGATGATTGTGTACCCTGATGATTCGGATGACAGTTCACATCTGTAGTTGCAGCAATCAGCGCTTTGTAAGAATTTCCAATATGTAGGCCATATTGAAACCGGAGATACTCACCTTGTACTTGTTTTTTTTTTTTAGTATNGATGACAGTTCACATCTGTAGTTGCAGCAATCAGCGCTTTGTAAGAATTTCCAATATGTAGGCCATATTGAAACCGGAGATACTCACCTTGTACTTGTTTTTTTTTTAGTATTTAGGCGATACAAGTGTCTTGGTGTAAGCTGTAAATGCCACCTTGTTTTCAAACTTCAAAATAATGCAAAGACTATACGGACAACGTTTTTGTCTACGATGGTTAGACCCAATTTAAACAGCCAAATTACATCATGCATGCTTATGCAAGGGCCAACTTGACACAATCGGAGATGGTATGATAGGCAGGGTATAAACATAAACGATAATTACAGATGAAAATATCATTAATAGTGCTGCAAGGCATAGTGAACGATGATTACATGTTACACACCTGAATAAATGCATATACATCAAATTCCCAACTTTACATGGTAAGTATTCATCAATCTGATTTAGTTTTTTTGTTTGTTTTCTCTTCTGTTGCTGGTCGAACAAACAATTTGAATACGAACACTGCAAGTAGAGTTGCCTTTACGGGGGCAAGCCAGTACACAAGAATGTGTTCCTTGGTAATGTGATCCCCTCGGGCGTAAGCCCATCCCATTACCTGAAGAGTGCAAAGAGATTAAAGTTCCTTAACACATACGAGAAAACGAATCAAAGTAACAACCAAATGTAATTTTTCTAAAATCTGCAGTTTAAGTTCTCGGACCAAAACAATTACAGGCAACAAAAGAAAAAGATAGTACTTACAGAGGCTGGGTTCATAACACCACCAGTTAGATCAGAACCAAGTATATGAAGTGTTAGCTTGGAAATGCTGGTAATCCAAGTCTTCCTGTAGAAACTTCCATGAAGTTTTGAGGTAAGACAAAGTGAGATGGTAACAATTGCAAATGTGAGGAGTCCTTCTGTCAGTGCACCTCCATGGATGTCGATGTTTAGACGTGGTCCCCGTCCTATTTCAGGAAAGCTATGGATTATAAGCCTAACCCCATAGATAGATCCAATCACCTGGAGATGATAAAAGTAATGATCAGGATTGTAACATTCAAACCAGGATTTGTGTCAAAGGTATATTATCATTATGTGTATGTAAAATATAAAAGGTTTAACAACCTTAAAAGGATCTGTTCTATATCCTTGTATTAAAAAATGTTCCAGCTAGACAAGAAACAATACAAAATCGATACATGCAAACAAGGAAAACAATTTAAGTCACTAAAGCAAAGCTCAAATAATGAAACCAAAGTTTGCAAAATCAAATAGAGTGTATGCAACAACGAGATCCATCAATAACATTATTAACGACTATAAGGTAAAGTAGAGCACATAAACCTTTTTTTAATACGAGATGTTAACTGAATACATATAGCGAGGCCTGAAGAGTAATAAATTTATAGGTTAACTCTTTGAGGTTTGCTAACTTTATTCTCAGGCAACAATCAGATAAGTCATGAATGAAATGAGCATCAAGAAACTATATGAAAACGGCGAAGCAATGTGATCACCTTATGACATTAGAGCATGCTAGGAAGTAGGAACTCCCAAAAGCTCTATATACTTGGACAAAGCCAGACTAATCTATTCTTATCAGTAAATTTCACAATGACCTGCATTGAGCATAAATTCATATTTAATGAATATTAATCAAGAGGTGGTCATTTGACTCAAAATACTTCTAGACTAGAAAATAGTGTGGCAACATCTCATCTTTGATCAGTAATACTAGCTAAGTATGCCATTTCAGCAATTATCTATAGTTTTCCACTTAGCCTGCCACAACTGTGTAATTGCATATAATCCAATGGGGAAATTCACATCCTTAGAGCACACACATCAAACATCAAGAAAGACGTACTTTAACCACAAAGCAAACACGATTTCCAAATATCAAAGAGGACAATGGTAACCGAAAGAGTGAAGCCATCAACACATGAAGGATTCAGTTCAGTCAAATCAAAACATGAAGCTATGCTATTGATAATGGCAAGCATGCTAGCAGCGATAAAATCCCTCAAAAAACTAACCTGAGTGGGAATTCTAGCACCAAGGCAGAAGAGGAAGTTGCTGAAATCCCCAGAAATTGCACCGGCCAAAACAGTGAGAGGATTGTAGGCGCCTCCATGTGTGAATTTTCCCAACCATGCAAAGAAGAACATGTTAATAACGGAGAGGGTGGCCTTCATAGCCTCAAGAATGGGCTCATGTTTCAACCCTAAATATCTGGAAACGAATATCTTAATCAGAACCCCTGACCATACCCACATGAAAGAAGAGACGAAATCTGAAACAAGAAGCCGAGCCCGTCCCATGTTCGATTACAAAATTAGGAATTACGTGATGTGTTTCTCGCTTCTCTGTTCGAACCAGGGCTCTATGTGGCCATATCTATAGTTCTCTTATTTATATGAGGGTATTGCCAAGAGCATGGAGACATGCAGCAACGTAACGAGGATGGATGCTTGAGAAATGAGAAGTCTAACCTCAATTTATCGAGATTCTCCTATCGCTCGTCGGGATGATGAGATGAATTTGCAGGAATCGATGGCGAAAATATAGGTTGAGACTTGAGAAATGATCGGACGCAGGTAATGTGTATTTTGATAATTTATTTATGGTAGAATGCTCAAATTGGTCCTAAGCATATGCCCTTAAGTTTATTTTGATCCTAAATTTTTCAAAAGGTTTATATCAATTCTACATGTTGCCATTTAGTTTCATTTTTCTGCGAAAGAACATGGTGATATCATTATCGTTTCAAGTTCAAATTGATAAGTCGTAGTTACGTGTTGCTTTTTGACAAGCATTTTCTCTATTTAATTGAGATCGCAAGTAAACAAAGTCAAATTGAGTCTTGAAAATGGGTTGTCCATTTCACAATCAAAGTAGTGAAATTGGTCATATATCTCTCTCGTCTCCAGTCTGAATGCGACGAATTCGGAGCTATGAGTTACTCTTAACAAGTCTTAAGAACCGCCAACAAATGAGGTCAAATCGGATTCGAAATTGCATTTGGGACCAATTTTTCATAATTTCTTACCTTTTGGTCTCAAACCCACTTTTGAACTTAATTTAATTTCATTTGTTAACGGATTCAACTGGGATAAAAAATAATTTGTTAAGAGTAACTTGTAACTCTAAATCCTTTGCATTTGGACTTGAAACGAGAGAGATATAACTAATTTTACTTGTTTAGTCATAAAACAAGCGACCCACTTTCAGACCTAATTTGACCTCGTTTGTTAACAACATCAATTAGATAAATAAAATGTTCATTAAAAGTAACATGTAGCTCTAGACTCATCACATTCAAACTTAAAACAAGAGAGATATGAACATATTCAGTATTTTGGAACCAAAATGAAACTAGATGGCAACTCTAGGACCAATATGAACCTTTGAGACCAGAATGAACTTAAGGGCATTTATTTAGGACCAATATAAACCTTTTGCCTTTATTTATTTTAATGAAATAAATATTGAAGTATTTTGTAACTTAAATGAAATGAATTGGGAGGAAGCAGCCAAATTAATGATTTATTTTTTTAAATAAATTATATAATATAAAAATGTTATTATAATCAATTTAGTTCTTGTGTTAAATAGTCAAAATTTCTCTTTGGTCTTTAATATTTATTTTAAATTTTAGTTTAGTTTCTAATATTTTTATTGTTTCATTTTGATCTTTAATATTTTTCAACAATTCTATTTTGGTCTCTAACTATTAAATATAATATTTTCTTTCTCGAGCCCGAATGTGAGAAAATTCAAAACTGAGTTACTTTTGACGAGTTATTTCTCTACCTCGTTAGAATGGTTGACCAACAAGGTTAAATCG
>QANZ01049944.1:0-10741 GCA_003254925.1 Chamaecrista fasciculata | reverse complement strand
TTTTTTTTTTAAATTTCATATTTTGATCAATTTGATTTGTTATTTTTACTTCAATTAAATATTAATCATACGTTTTACGTGATGAATGACATGTAATATAAAATTGATGAAGAAAAATAAAATTCAAATCTTAATTATGTATGATTGAAAAGTATGATAAAGATAGTCAATAATTTATTAAAAAATTAATTAAAGAATAAAATTGATTAAAATATAAAAATTTGAAAACAAAATTAACAGAAAACAAATTGTGTGAACAAAATTGAAAATTAGTGTAAAGTCTGGAGCGAAAATGATAATTTTGCCTAAATGAAAAGGACTTTTTTTTTGGTTGCTTTTTTTCTTGAAGCCAAAGGCAAGAGTGCAAGACCTTTGTATTTCTAGTAGGGCTAAGGAAGCTGAAGGGGCAAGAAAGAGTGACAGTAGACGACGAAGATTCGGAACAAATTGGTGGTTTGAAATTATGAGTAGCATCGGCACAGGTTACGATCTTTCAGTCACTACTTTCTCGCCTGATGGCCGAGTTTTCCAGATCGAGTATGCTGCTAAAGCCGTCGACAATAGCGGGTACTCTTCTTTCTTTTCCCGTACTCTCCAATTTTCTTCCCTTTATAAAATAAACAAGCATTCGTTTTCATTCTGGGCTTGTCAATACCTAGGGTGCTATGAGTTTTCTGTTTTGCAAGCTATTCAAGGGATAATTTCACCCATAATTGAATGATGGGTTGTAAATATCGGGGATCTTACAGTTGAGCCTTTGTTGCAGGACTGTTATCGGTATCAAATGCAAAGACGGGATAGTTCTGGTAGGTATTTGTAAATTTGTTGAAGTCAGGTTTTTGGTATCTGGGTAATTTTTTTCTTCTCCCTCTCTAAACTATAGCTTGATTTTAGGGGGTCGAGAAACTTATTCCATCGAAGATGATGCTACCGGGTTCCAATAGAAGAATACACTCTGTTCACCGTCACTCGGGCATGGTACTATGTCATTTATAATATATTCAGTTGGGCACATCTTGTTACATTTTTCGTTCCTTTTAGTCCTCTTCTTGTTGTGATAACCACAGAAACCATAAATGAAAGAGAAATGCTTGACATGCATGGTATGTCTTTCTATATAAACTTTACCACAAATAGCTAGTGACTGGTGTGAAACTCAGTAGAGGCCATGCTTTATTTGCTGATGGCTGAAGGGGCATGTAGACGAGGTAGTTGAATAGTGCCTATTGGAAGAAAATGAAGAAGTCTATCTACTGTAAAATTTGTGCATACAGAACAATCATTCACTATCAATAGTTTTATCTATTGTATAAGTAGTATTCGTTGGAACTGGAGTTATTTCTGTATTTATATGATTATCATGATAGGTAGGTCCTGTGGGGTTAACAGATTGAATTCGATACTACAGTCTTTATACTTTGGACAGCCATATTAAAGCTGTGATCATTTTTTTAACTTTTTTTTTTCATTTGAAGTGAATTGATATTATAAAGACAAGTGTAATTATGGAGAAATTCTCTCAGTACGTCTGAAGAAATGAACCAAGTTAACTGGCATATGATCATAACTACAATGGAGCATTGAGGTTGCCACTTGTTTTTTGTTTGAAAAAGTTCAGACTACTGTATGTCACCCTCTAGTTCCTTTGGTGCATTGCATTTGTTTGCAAGAAATCTGGGTTGTTAATTAGATTGTCTTTGTCTCATTGAAAAGTTTGATTGTTGTAATATTTGAATCTGTGTTAATTTACTCATAAGTCATAATGTTTCTTCCAATTTTAGGCGGTGGCAGGATTAGCAGCTGATGGGAGGCAAATTGTTGCCAGGGCTAAGTCAGAAGCGACTAACTATGAAAGGTTTTTCATCATGCTCCTGCTACATTTGAAGATTTCCCCTCCCCGCCCTCCCCTCGGCCTTTTTTGATTTCTCCATATTTGCACTCTTTTTATACTTTTTGTATTTTTTTTATGTCACTTGCACACTTAGATATATAGACTGGTTAAATCACTGTATAGTGATTAAGCCTCCTTCCTTATAAGTTATCCTTATTGAGTAATGGGTGGCAATATTCACATGTTATTAATTTACTATTGCTTTTCTACCCTTATTGAAATAGCTTGAGAAACATTCCCTAGATAGATTACAAATTTTATCATGAAGCAAATGAGATGGTGACCATTTAGTTCCTGCTGGCCTATAAATTAAGAAAAAGAATAGCAGATATAAGCATCTGCAATTCTGCATTTCAACATGTCCAAAAATCAACCTGCTATATTGATCAATTTTCATGACCAGTATGGAAGCTAATTGTCATAGTGCTGAAAATTCATTGTACTAGCTTAGGATCAAATACATTCATAAGTATTGTTTTCCCATGAGCAAAAACTTGTATTCAGCTGGAATTTCTTCGGCCCACCAACTTTCATATAAATGCTTCGGGTATACTTGCTCTTCTATTTAGTGGGAAGGCCACATAATTATGGCATTTTTTAATATTTTTGCATGCTTTTGATTTTTTTATGCTTAAACATTATTGCATCACTATTGACACTAAAATGAGTTAAATTAGAAACAGCTTGATTTCATTTATCGGGGAAGATGATGTTTCATACTTTGAATGAAACATGTGCTAAGTAAGCTGTGAACTTATGAAACATCCGTTTGTTTTTAATATTAGACTTTCACAAAATGCTGTATGATGTTTCAAGAGCATAGCCAGAAATTGTTCGTAATAAACTTGGTCTTTATGGTTTACGTTTTTTGTTGTAGCTTGTGACTCGAATGGTTTTATTAATGTTTGTTAATTCAACTTATGAAAAGTTAATATGTCCATTCAGCTCGTTTTTCTTTTCAGTGTGTATGGTGACCCAATTCCTGTCAAGGAACTAGCGGACCGTGTGGCTAGTTATGTGCATCTGTGTACACTGTATTGGTGGCTCAGGTTAAACAAGATGTTACCAAGTGTTTGTTATAATTCTCAAATTTAGTTTCCTCATAATTCACTTTATTAAGAAAACAATAATGGTTTTGCAGACCTTTTGGATGTGGTGTTATATTAGGGGGTTATGACAGAGATGGACCACAATTGTACATGGTTGAACCATCGGGTGTTTCCTATGTGAGCCTATTTTCGTAGCTACTTTATGACTTTGTACTGTTAGCAACTTACATAGAAGTTTTTTCCCCCTTGCTTCTTATGCACTAACTGATATTGTCATTTTGGACTTTTGGCATTTGTTTTAGAGGTATTTTGGTGCTGCAATTGGGAAGGGCAGGCAGGCTGCTAAAACGTAAGTGAGATTGATTTGGCAATTCTATAGTAATCATTATAGCAATGTAATGTCGGGGTAGAACTAATTATTACTTTGAGTTTGTTGCATATCAAACTCTCTGCTTTACTTGACTTAATCCTTGGGTTGTGCTATATATATACTTTGGTGTCAACAATGATGAAAACTGTGTGTGGATGTGAATTGGGNGCAGGCAGGCTGCTAAAACGTAAGTGAGATTGATTTGGCAATTCTATAGTAATCATTATAGCAATGTAATGTCGGGGTAGAACTAATTATTACTTTGAGTTTGTTGCATATCAAACTCTCTGCTTTACTTGACTTAATCCTTGGGTTGTGCTATATACTTTGGTGTCAACAATGATGAAAACTGTGTGTGGATGTGAATTGGGTTTGTTCTATGTGGGCCTTGTTGTGGCCTGCATCATATCCCTTTCACTTTTTGTTAGGGTGTCAAGGTGTAATTGATAATTGATTATTTATATTTAATTCAAAATTTGATATTGCTCCTGTGCAGAAATTTGTCTCTTATCAGGGGAAGCTTGAATACATTCTTGTCTGAACCAAATTTTTTGTTTATGTGGATAATGTGCTTCAAGATAAATCTGTAGTACTCCATGTCATTATGTGAAAATGTTATTGTTACTAATGTGGTATTGCAATGTCAGTTCCACTTAATTTGGTATTAAAGTATTCTGTTTAATCTCTTGGCAGAGAGATTGAAAAGTTAAAGCTTTCTGACATGACTTGCCGACAAGGAGTAATTGAGGTAGCCAAGATGTAAGTAGCATGATTGTCAGCTATAGTGTTTATAGTAATTTAGTTATAAATTTCGTTAACTATGTGTTTGATTTCTGTATTTGATCATATTGTGAACTGGAGATTATGTAAATTCCTTCTTTTTTTTTTTCCGGTTTCTGTCCTGTTTAATAAATTGTGTAGTTTATACTTTGTTTCAATTGTTGTAAGAAATGTTACAATTGCTGCAAATTTCAACTTTTTATAATATGGTAGTATTATGGGGGGAAAAGCTTTTAATTACTGGAAGAACATGACAGGATGCTTGCTGCAAATTTAGTTTTATGCCAACTGAAGTTTTTGTCTGAAAATTTAATAGCATATGGTAAATTTCTGGAATGGAACATAAAAAATTAAAAAGTATGAAATTTTAAATTTGTTTTGTGCTTCGATGACCACGCAGATACTGGTTAAAATTATAAAGCAAACCAGAATTTTTATTCATAATGATGGTTTCCTGACCACTGCTGGGGTAGCTTAGCTCTTATTGTTTCCAGAATGCCACAGGGCTTTGGTCCTGGAGTTTTTTACTGCTAGTTGATTAGTTCTAGGATTTTCTTTTCTTTTTCATCAATAACTCGTATGAGTAGTGTTAATTTTATTGTTTTGCTTTTTTATTTTTCTGAGTGTAGGTGTAAATTTGAATTGTTTGCTTTCTATTAGGATAATAGGATCTTTTGGTACATAAAAAAAGTGGGGGAAGAAAATAGTTTACCCAGGACATCCTAATTCTATATGAATTGTTATTTACAAGGGTTCTATTTGTTTTTGGTGCCAAGCAGTATTTATGGTGTTCATGATGAGGCAAAGGATAAAGACTTTGAACTCGAGATGAGCTGGGTGTGTGATGAATCAAACCGCCAACATGTGAAGGTATTACTTAGTTATTTACTGTGTGATCTTGGATTCCAAGTCATGGCATGTCCTTTATAAGAAACATTTAAATTTGATGTAACTGTTGCCATCAGTAAAAATTTTCTGCAGCCACTTAACAATAGGGTATAAAGCAAAAAATCTTGTGTACATGTTGCTGAAATTAATTGCATTGTTATGATATGCAGGTCCCAGATGAGCTTTTAGAAGAGGCAAAGGCAGCAGCCAAGGCAGCTCTTGAAGAAATGGATGCAGATTAGCAATTTCAACATTTTTTTTTTCTTAATACTGTGGGGCTGTATTCCATGTTCTGTAATCGACATTTGGAACATCTATCGAAAATTACAAGCCTGTTTTTCCCTCAGTTTGTTTCTTCTACCTGGAGAGAAATGCCATGAAAGCGAATCATTTTTATCCCTCTCTCTTTATGTAACATTAACTCGGGCTTTTTATTTGTATTAACTATCAACTTTCAGCAAATAGTCTTATATCACTCTTATCTACAGATGGCAGCCTCACTAGGTTATCCTATGGTGCATTTTTTATAACGGTAGGCCAAAAGACCCTTTCGTGTTCCTAATGTTTGTGGTCAGTTTCAGTTATGCCCTTAACGTTTGTTTTGTATCAATTATGCCCCCAATGTAAAACGTTGGTGTTAATTATACTCTAACCTCAAATGGCCAAAGTCTTATTTTGGTCTCTCAAATTTGCTCAAAGTTTCGTTTTGGTCCCTCAAGTCTCTAGCGAGATACACGACGGTCTCGATGACTACGAAAACTCTTAATCCAAGGTTTTTTAACCTCCTGAGTTCAATGGAGGCCTTAATTTTGTGAACAAATGATCGAAAATGTGATTTTCGTCGATTGTGTAATTTTTCGGTGACTAATTTTTCGGTGGCTTGCCAATCATTTTTTTTTTTCGTAAAATGGAGGTCGTCATTGAACTCAGGTGGTCAAAAAACCTTGGTTTAGTAGTTTTGTAGTTGTCGGGGCTGCCATGTATCTTGCCGGAAAGTTCGTTAGAGACTTGACAGTCCAACACAGAACTTTGAGCAAACTTGAGGGACCAAAATTGAACTTTGGCCCAAAAAAAATTAAAGTTAGGGTATAATTGAAACTAACGTTTCACATTGGGGGCATAACTGACACAAAACAAACGTTAAGGGCATAACTGAAACACTGACCCCAAACGTTAGGGCACATAGGGTTTTTTTTTTTCCTATAACTTCATTATTATTTCAATTACAATGTGACATATAAATTATATTTGTAACTCATTATTTTAAAGTTTATTTTTTTAAATTTTTCTACGAAATTAATAATTTGGTCCTTATATTTTACCAAGTTTTTAGCTTTAGTCTTTATAGTTTTATTTATTTTTTATCAAACCCTTATACTTTTTTAGTGTTTTATCCTTTATTATTGAAAATTCCCTATTAAAGTAAAAAATCAACAATGATATGAAAGATTATTATTAATTCTTAAAATTCAAATTGGGATTTTGTTAGAATTAATATCCGTATATAATGAATTAATATTGTATTTGTTTATTTTACAAAAGCTTTTTAAAAGACTATTATTACATAATTAAGTATGAATGACTAGTTTAAGGTCTTACAAAATATAGGGACTGATTTTTATGGAAGGACTAAATTAAAAACTTAATTATAGGGACCAAATGATAAATTTCCCCCTTTATCTATAAATTTCCCCTTTTGTTTATCTATAAACTTGATATTAAGAAGAAAAAAAACATTAGTAAGAAGTAACAAAGAGGGAAAAGGAGAAGAAACTGATGTTAATTAAACCTTGAGATAGTGGCATTAATTGGCAATCTTTGACAAAAGTTAGAGTAACTTCATCATGTGAACCTTTTTTTTGCAAGTCTTCCAACAAGATTCAAACATCCGATCCATCCCTTTGAGAACTAAAGTAAAATTCTTGACCTATTTTAGTTTGTTACCTTATAAAAATTAAAGAACTACGAAGATAACAGATCAATTTGTCGATCCCATTCATCCATTTCACAATCAAATAACAGCATTAACTCCAAAGTGAAAATTAAGTAGATAGAAATAGTATAATAATTTCATTAAACTTTAATATAGGAGACATTGCTATACATATATATATATATATATATATATATAGCAATGTTACATGAGCAAAACACACACAGTAGCAGTAGCAGATAGATGCCATTTATTTATTCTTATAATATGATTATATATATTATACGTACGTAGGGCATTGATATTAATTATTAAATACCTAAAATAGGGCGACACACTGAAACTTGTCAGGTTGAAGATCAAGGATTATCTTATTAAGAGCCTCATAATTAATGGCAGAAACATGAACTGTGGCTTGAAGACTCCCAGATTTTGGCAAAGCAGGGCAATTAGTCACAGGAAGTGGTACCATCACTTTGCATGTTCCTAAAATGATATCAATGGCCACATCCACTCCCACATTATCTGTCCTAATTGTGTATTTTCCTTCATTATTCGTAGTAACATTGTTCCCCACCACGTATGACTCATTACCATTTAAGATGAAACGTTGACACGTCAGACTCACCGTCGCGTTGGCTACACCGGTGTTTGCGCCGCCGGAGTCCGGGTTTCCACTGCCGGTGCAAAACACCGTGCCATTGACACGGACTCCAACTGTAACGACGATGCCTTGTGCTTGGGCTAATGTAATTGTTGAGATTAACATAAAAGCAAGCAAGACAAGAGACTTAAGGAAATAATAAGCCATGTGGATGGATCAATATGTGTATATTATATTATACCACTGATTTATGCTACCTTCTTTTGTGTATATATTAATCTCTTAACCAACTATTTATAAGCCCTTCCACTTCTTAGATTCCCATTCTCTAGCTATATGCATGCTACATTAATTATTATGATCTATATTTTCTACCCTATGATATTTATATATGTACGTAACATTATAAATAGAGTAAAGTAATAATTTATTCTTGGAAATATTAAAATATATAATTTAGATTCTNTAATAATTTTACAATTTAAATCAATATTTATATATCCGTTAATATAAATATATATATATAATATACTGTAACGTGTTAATGGGGCTATTCTGTATATGGTAAATATGTAATGCTTAAGCTTCGCTTTCAATATATAGCACGGCGAGGTTAGGCTTTTGGTGTACTGGGTTGCTTTCAAAATGGTCCCTTAACCTTCATTAACTGGCCAAGAATTAGATATATAAACCAATAATGGATGTTACATTTTTCATTAAATGGAAAATGTGTTGAAGTCCCACATCGCTTAGTTAAAGGGCCTTCTAACTCTATATATATAATGAGGCAACCCTCTCCCTTTGAGAGCTCTTTTAGGGAGAGTTAGGCCTTTCTACATGGTATCAGAGCCAGGTTTGGGCGTGTGGGATGGATGAGCCTTACTGTGGGCTGCCCTGGGAATAACCCGTTGGCTTCACGCCCGAGTTGGGCGTGAGGGGGGCGTGTTGAAGTCCCACATCGCTTAGTTAAAGGGCCTTCTAACTCTATATATATAATGAGGCAACCATCTCCCTTTGAGAGCTCTTTTAGGGAGAGTTAGGCCTTTCTACTTCGGTATGCAGGAGACCATGCTAGAAATTGCACAAAATTCCACCCTCTTGAACATGTAATTGTGTTAGCAAAAATTCCAAAACAGAAGAGAAAAGACTACATTTAACTAGAGATTTGAATATGAGGGATTATTATTATACATGACAAAATGGATGAATGTCCATTTAAGTTATCAGGCTCCACAAAATGTATGAATTTTAAACCACTTTTTTATTTTACTTCTTAATATATATGTCCATTTGAGTAATCAGATTTCGTATGTTTAGGATATGTAAATATTATTTTTAATTATAAATTTTCATATATACACTTGATGGGAAGAAAAGAAAAGACACATGGTAAGGTCCTATTGTCTATACACGTGGTAAAAAAGTCTAAAAGAATGGAATACACAGAATATACAAAAAAGAAAATTGTGAATAGCTGTCAGAACTAAAACCTTTTAGAAAACAAATATCTTCACATTCTGTTGCATTCTGAATTATCATAAGATTGTTCACTAAAACTGATTTTCTTCTATATCCCCTCCTCAAGCAAGGATTATTCACTACTTGTTTTTAAATTAAGTGATGTGAGGCAGATAGCAAGGATTGAACTCTTGAACCACTTGGTCTTTGAGACTCTAATATATATAATGTCAAGTAGTACAATCAACTGAAGGTGATAAGTGAAGGTCCATGAATAGTTTTAGTTAATCTAGAACAGAACTGTTTGAGGTTCCGTGTTTTTGTTGCATATTAAACTCTCTGCTTTACTTGACTTAATCCTTGGGTTGTGCTATATACTTTGGTGTCAACAATGATGAAAACTGTGTGTGGCTGTGGTTAGGGTTTGTTCTATGTGGGCTTTGTAGTGGCCTATATCATAATTGATTAAGGTGTAATTGATAATTGATTAATTATATTCAATACAAAATTGGATATTGCTCCTGTGCAGAAATTTGTCTCCTATCAGGGGGAGCTTGAATACATTATTGTCTGAACCATATAGTTTTTTTTTTTTTATAAGAAAAAGGGGCCAGAGGCCCAAAGTCTGAACCATATTTTTTGTTTATGTTGATAATGTGGATAATGTGCTCACTCCATGTCATTATGTTAAAATGCTCTTGTTACTAATGTGGTATTGCGATGTCAGTTCTACTTAATTTGTTATTAAAGTATTCTGTTTAATCTTTTGGCAGAGAGATTGAAAAGTTAAAGCTTTCGGGCATGACTTGCTGGCAAGGAGTAATTGAGGTAGCCAAGATGTAAGTAACATGATTATCAGCTATAGTGTTTATGTGATTTAGTTATAAATTTCATTAATTCTTAATTTCTTTATTTGGATATATTCTGAACTGGAGATTATGTTTTATAAATTGTGTATAGTTTATATACTTTGTGATCTTGGAAGTATGTTTTAGGTCTCTGTCCTGGACTCCTGTTCTATAAATTCCATGTTTTGGGTCTCTGTCCTGTTTTATAGATTGTCCTTTATGAGAAGCACTTCCATTTTTTTTATTCTGTTTTGATCAAAAGTGTACTTTGTAAGAAATGTAACAATTGCTGCAAATTTCATCTTTCTAAAACAATGGAAGTAGTATGGCGGAAAAAAGCTTTCAATTACGGGAAGAATATAACAGGATGTGTGCTGCATATTTAGTTTGATGTCAACCTCTGGAAATTTAATAGCATATGGTAAATTTCTGGAATAGAACATAAGAAAGTAAGAAGTCATTTTCAGGCCAAAAAAAAAAAAGAAAGTAAGAAATTAAGAAGTATGAAATTTTAGGTTTGTTGCATGCTTCATTGTCCACACGGATATTGTTCAAAACTATGAAGCAACCAGAATTTTTATTCATAAAGATGAAAAATGATGGTTAATTTGCTGACCACTTGTCGGTTAGCTTAGCTCTTATTCTTTCCAGAATGCTAGAGGGCTCTGGTCCTGGACTTTTTTACTGCTAGTTGATTGATTCTAGGATTTTCTTTTCTTTTTAATCAATTAATTCTTATGAGTTTTTTTTACAGCTAGTGACCAAGAGGTCATGGATTCAAATCCTGGAAACAGTCTCTCTCATAGAAGACATCCTAATTCTATCATAATTTTATTTGTTTTTGGTGCCAAGCTGTGTTAATGGAGTTCATGATGAGGCAAAGGATAAATAAAGACTTTGAACTTGAAATGAGCCGGATG
>QANZ01049917.1:12942-24260 GCA_003254925.1 Chamaecrista fasciculata | reverse complement strand
AACATAACAACCCTTAACTTACCAAAATAATTCAATTCTACGATGTCAACTAATCTCCCATGATATAAAACATCCGAGGACATTAGTTTCCCATCCTCACCAATTGAAGAACTCTTAGTATTTGCAAACATAGCAACACCACTGTTTTGTGTTTTCAACCCTTGCTCTCTACCCTTGGTCCGAAACTTAAAACCGTTTATATTGAACCCATCAAATCTCCTTGCAATATCAAGTGGCCCATTTGCAAGTAGTTCAATTTCAGAAGTGACATCATGATCTGGGTTTTTTGCAACCTAATATAAATGCAAATCCATTAGCATAAGTTAGATTATGTAAGTAGAAACTAATTAATCTTAAGTGAAAAATATTATTACATGATCTTTCAACCACTTGCTGAAGTGTTTGTGAACATATTGTTCTACATCTTTCGCTGAAGTTCTTCTACCACGATTCATCCTTTGAACTTGAATTTTGAACTTCCTATATATATAAATATTTCATTATTTAGTGTTTTATCAAAGAAGTAGGTGATAATGGAAAAGAATACAAGAACAAGATAACTTACTCACGAAAATGGTCAACTAGTTCACATTGTGCTAACACATATGAGTGAGCTTGTATTTTCTCTAAAGGATCTAGAGAAACTATTTTTGCTGCACCAAAGGGTCTGCCTAGGGAAGGAAATATTCTTGACAAAGTATCAAATTCACTACTATCGACTTCATTGTAATCATCATTGCATCTTGGTCGATTAAACCATGTTTCAATGTTTTCCAAGTACCTAGAACAAAAGGTAAGACATTCCTCCATAATATACCATTCTGCTATACAACCCTCAGGTGCTGCCTTATTTCGAACATATGATTTCAAATGGCCCAGGGACCTAATGAGCAAAAAGAATGTAATTACAAATAATATTAAATTACATATAATTAATGCAAAGTGAATACTAGAACAAACAAAAAAACTCATATATAGTACCTTTCAATGGGATACATCCATCGAAATTGAACTGGACCAGCAACCATCACTTCCTCAACAAGATAGATGACCAAATGAACCATAATAGTGAAAAACGATGGAGGGAATATCATTTCCATATGACAAAGCACCAGTGGTATTCTTTGTCGAAGAATTTCTAAGCGTTTGGTATCCAAAACTTTGCATGATAATTCTCTAAAATAGTTAGACAACTCAATCAACACTGAAGTAACTTCTTTTGGAAGAGTTTTTCTAAAAGCTATTGGAAGAAGATGCTCCATGAGAATGTGTGAATCATGGCTTTTGAGACCGAATACTTTGCGCTTTTTATCTCCAAAACATCTAGCAATGTTTGAAGAATACCCATCTGGAACTACAACACTTCCGAGGATTTTTAGAAAAATTTCTTTCTCTTTCAACTTCATTTTGAAACATGCATCAAGAATCTTGGAAGTGTTAGGATCAGGATGAAGCTTCTCCCTAATTCCCATTTCTTGCAAGTCTTTACGTGCTTGGAGATTGTCCTTTGTCTTCTTTTTGTCATCAAGCACTGTGAACAAAACATTGTTACAAACATTCTTCTCTATGTGCATCATATCTAGACAGTGTTGAATAGAATTATATTGCCAATAAGGTAGGTCCCAAAAGATGCTTCTTTTTTTCCATTGTTTAGGTTGTCTACTCCCACTTGTCCCTTCATCTCGAGGCCTTTTGCGACTTTCCTCAATTTGTTTTAAGATGAGTGGACCAGATAGTTGAACAGGAGCATTTCTAAGCTCAACTGAACCATCAAAATCAGCTGAATTGTCCCTGAGGGGATGACCATGGGGTAAAAATCGACGATGTCCCATAAAACAATTTTTCTTGCCAAACTTCAATCGTTTAGATTCTATTTTAAAATTACATAACGGGCAAGCACATAGTGTATGTGTGTTCCAACCAGATAAGTTATCATAGCCAAGAAAGTCACTAATGTTCCACATCAATGCAGCATGCAATTGGAAAGTTTCATTTGTAGAAGAATCATAAGCTTCTACACCATTCCATAATTGTAATAACTCTACAACAAGGGGCTGCAAGTATACATCAATTTTATAACCGGGCATCTTAGGACCTGGTATTATCATTGACATGATAAGAGAACTTTGTTTCATGCAATCCCATGGAGCAGTGTTATAAGTATACAACATAACAGGCCAAATGCTATTATTTGCACTAAACATTCCAAATGGATTAAATCCATCAGTAGCTAAAGCAAGGCGTACATTCTGTGGGTCTGATGCAAAGTTTGGGTATCTCAAGTCAAATTCCTTCCATGCTTTACTATCCCTAGGATGCCTTAAGAAATTTTCTGGATTGCCTTCTAAAGCATGCCATTTCATTTGCTTTGCAGTTTTAGAAGACATATACAAACGACGCAACCTAGGAATAAGTGGGAAATAACGTAATATCTTGGCTAGTTTCTTCTTCTTCTACTTGTTCTTCTTTTCTGGATCATTCATCAAATCACTTCCAACATCTTCATCTTCATCTTCATCTAACTTCCACCTAGATATACCACAGACTTTGCATTTCTCCAAAGCTTCATCAGGTCCCCAATACAACATGCAATCAGATGGACATGCATGTATCTTATCATAGCTAAGACCTAAGCCCTTAATCATCTTTTTTGCCTCATAAAATGACGCAGGCAAGTTAGCATGCTCAAATGCATCTTTTAAAAGGTCAATGATCATTGACATTACTTTGTCTGTTGCACCACAAAGAACTTTGATGTGATACAAACGAACAATAAAAGATAATTTGGTATACTTTGTGGAACCTTCAAAAAGTTCTTGATTTCCCTCTCGTAATAATTCTTTCATTTTATCTAACTCTTCATTGTTAGCTTCTCTTGGGCTCCTAATAAAGTCATCAGGGGCATCATTTGGTGGATTAGGTTCCTCAAAGACACCAAATATATCATTTAACATGTCATGCATTGGGTATTGTCTAGGTGGTTCTTCTTGTAGGCGGGCTGTTGGTTCCACATTGGGTTCTTCATCTTTTTCCCCATGCATATACCAAGTTCTATATTTGCTAGGAAACCCCTTTTGAAGTAAATGACTAAACACTTCAACTCTATTCTCCGCACGTTGAAATCCACAGTTAGCGCAAGGACACAAAATTTTTCCATTTATAGATGCATTGGAAAAAGCAAAATCAAGGAGTTGCACTATCCCATTTAAAAATTCAGTTGATTTGATTGGTTTATCAATCCAACTTTTGTCCCCCATGGTTGATAAATCTGATTTCATAGTTAAAAATGAGTCATCAAGAAAGAGAGAAATAGACTGGGAAAAAAATGAAAGAAAGATAACATTCTAATTGGGCAAAAAATTAGGCTTCTTCATCACTATCAGTTCAAGCATCTAATAACATTCTAATTACGTCTGTTCAAGCAGCATGCATGATAAATAACATATAACACTGAATTGAGGAAATAACTAAGTTTAAATTAATCAAAAACATAGCTAGCTACTTCTAAAATTTGAGGTAGAGAGCTTACTTGAAGTGTGTACCAGAGGGATCAGTCAATTCCAGTGATAGTATTCTTCTTTGTCAGAACAATCTGCAAAAAATAAGTACAGAGGAAGCTATTGCTTTATGTTTAAAGATTACTTCACAAGACAGTCAAGGCTTGAAACAAAAGGGCCAACCGGCCTTGACTTAAAATGTAAATAAATTAGGCAATTCAATGAGACTATAGTCATTAATTTTAGACAAAAATGTATACAAGACCCATAAGTTTTAGACCAAAGATATAAAACACCTCAAAGTTTCAAAAATTAACAGAAAGATCATTTCAATTTTGAAAAAAGTTGACAAATACAACTTTTAAACATTCAAAAAGGGACAAAAAAGGCATTTAGGCCTTAAAAGTTATATTACCTTGTTTAAAAAAGACATATTCTTGCTGAAATAAGAATACAACAATAAGAAAGATAAACTTAACAGATAAAAAAGGTGAAACAAAATTGGAAAGAAGGCAAGTATCCTCACCAGCCATTGTTTAATGTGGGAAGCATTTTGGCAAGTCAAACTTGAAATAAAGCTTAATTATATATTCATTTCATGCTTACCAAATCCTCTTCTTGTTTCATATCTAGCTCGTTTTCTTGTCTTTATCTAGCTGTATAGTCTTCGAATCATATATATAGCACTATATAAACTATATATTAATGGTAGTCAAGTAATTTAATGCATGAGAGTGAAACAACTAGGCTACTACTGGTCTTGGTATAAAACAAATAGATATAAGCCAAGCTACTAGTTGAATTTGGCAGCTTCCTCTTATTTGAGTTTCTATGGAAGTATACTAAAGAAGGAAGAAAATAGAATATAATTAAGTCTTTGAAGTGTCATTATTTTTCTAAAAGTCTTTCACAATATTAGGTAGATTAACTTTCTCCCAGCAAGGTATGACCACAAATCAATGTCATTGTCCAGTACAACTGTAACTATATTATCATAGTGGAACAATGTAACCTTGCCCTTCAACAAACTTTTTACTGCTAGAGCCTGGGTAAGGCATCTCCATAATGAGGTTCTCACTCTACTTAAGTTACTTTATAAGCTAAATATCCAAATCAAATCCCTTGTAGTTCAAGTCTCTGAATTTCTCTATCATTAGTTACTTTTTCCCCTTCCTGTACATGAAACAAACTGTTTCACTTCAATGAAACCATGCGTTTTAATCCCACCCCATCAATTTGTTGGCTTCTGCAATTACATAGAAATTCAGGAATCGCAATTACAGAGGATTTGGAGTGCTAAATATCATCATTCAGCAAGGTCTACTTTGAACAGTTCTGAAGATCCAATCAAGGGCGCTTCAAGGGGGTGGAGGGATCTAGTATAAGTCAAAATTTATTTGGCCCTTACCCTTTTTATAACGATAAATTTATCACTATCAAGGGGTTTTTTTACATGTACTTCAATTAAATTTCGCATGCAGCAACAAGAACCCACTGGAGTTTGAACAGTTTTTGTGTGAGTGACAGAGAATTGCATACCTGATGACCAATGTATTTGGCTCGCGCGAAATGTCGAAGCGGCGAAGAGAAGAGGCAAGCAGCGAACCGCCGACGACCTCCTCCCTCAGTATCGACCTCTTCCCTCAGATTGAAGAAGCAAATTGGCAATAAAAAAGCAGATAAAGGAGCGAGAAGACGCGCGAGATGATGAAATTAGGGTACGGTGAATTTTGGAGAGAAGATCAGAAGACGCGCGAGAATGATGAAATAAAATGGAGGGAGTGGAGGCGCCTCATTTTTCACATTTTCCACGGTGAATTTTTTGTTTTGCACGGTTAACCTAAATGTGGCAAAAAGGAGCGCTTCTCATTTTTTAGTCACGTTTCTTGTTAAGGTGGATAAATAAATGTGGCTATTTTGGGTTTTTTTTGTAGTGAACGTTGCTGATCCTCTGACTAAACCTCTTGCAAGGGTTATACATGAGCGACATGTATAGTCGATGGGGATTAGACACATTGATCAGTGTACCTAGGAGTAGGAACAGTGAAACTGATTGTACCCTAGTGCAAGTGGAAGTCTGTTGGAGATTGTGCCCTAGGGCCAATCATTTTATGTGAAATGTTATGAACATTTGATTAATTTATGGAGATAAATTAATGTGTTATCATGTTATTAGCATGTTTACTATGATAACGTCCATGATTAATTATGAGATAATTAATCTAAATCTGTCCCTGGTCAATTGTTTTCGTGAGAACGAAAATGAACTAAGACCAGCATGACCTCGGTGCATAGAGATGCATGCACTAGATGCTGGGACGAGAGTCATGGTGCAATTACGTAAGGGGTTAAGAGTTGTTGGACCGACCCGGAGAGTCCTACATGGGTTTAGTCATCAGCTTGCCTCTCCTTGTATGCCTGTAGCGATGCCTTAGACCTGAGGTCATCATTATTCCGGTGTTGCAGTTGTCGAACTTTGGCTTAGTCTAACGTTGCCTATAACAGGGTAGCCATAAGGGCTAAGTACGGGTTTGGTTGATTGTCATGCTGAGGAATGTGGATTGACCAAGATGGGATTTTGTCCCTCATTAGATGTGAGATATGTAACTGGCGCCCTCGATGAGTCTGTCCAGGAAAAGGAGTGGCCACTCAGGAAATGGGACTTACTCAGGGAATCGAGAAAGTTGTGGTTTGGATTATGGATGACTTTCCTGTGCCTAGTCCATGACCAAGATATCATAGGACAATAGGATCTCTGCAACGCAGGTACTGAGGTTAAGTCGTTTTTGTAAAACCGATAACTCACGTGTTTTGGGTAGTTGTGATGGCTTGCTAGAGTCCGCTCACGACTTGTAGGTCATGGAGATGCCCTACTGCCAACTTCACGTGGGGCCTGCTGGGTCACACACGAGCAGGAACAGGACACCGTTTAAAAGGGACACGAATTAGGGTTAATTCGTGGGTCACTCCGGTGGCACAATTTAAGACACAGCGGAATGTCTGGGACATTAAGTCTTGTCTTAATTAATCTACAGTTGTGTAATATTTAAATTTGTGGGACAAGTTTAAATATAATAATTGTTAAATGATTAATGGGGATTAATTATTTACAATTAAAATATTAAGGAAAAATAATTCAGATAATATTCCTAAAAGTTAGGAAATTATTGAATTATAAAATTCCCCAATAATTATATGAGGGTGGCGCCTCTTTGAGATTATTTGGATAAATAAAATTGTTTTATTAATTCAAATAATAAGTTTGAATTCAAAAGATTTGATGGAGATATCAAAAGATTTGATTCAAACAAATTTGGTGAGATCTCCTCTCAGAATCTTTGGTAAATCATAAATTAAGGAAAGTTTTTGATTTATAAAATTCCAAGGAAATAGGAGAGGGAGATGGCGCATGGTTGGTGGGTCCCAATGAGAGATTTGATCTCTCATTTGATTCTCCAAGATTGCAGTTTGAATTTAAATTAAAATATTAAGGTAATATTTTAATTGTAAATTCAAGTCCTAAAATAATTATATTATCAGAATATCTTGATTTTAGGAATAATTAAATCACCAAATATTTTATATATATATATATGGGCAAGTCGACTTGCCCAAGTAAGCAAGCATACTAACCCTAGTTTTGATTTTCTTCCTCCTTGAAGAGAGAGAGAAAATCGCACCTTTGCACCCATAGAGAGAGAAAGTCGACTTTTGCTAAGGAGTTAGTGAAAATCGATTTTGCTCCATAATTAGGGTTTAACAGAAGAAAAGGCAAGAAGGAGTTCTTGTGGGGGGTTTCTTCTATGCTCCACTTTTGCTGAATTGGATGGGCACCTCGGTGTTCGAAGAAACTGTTCGTGTGGATTACTGGCAGAGGGAGAACGCTGGGAATGGGCTCCTTGGACACGCCTTGTAGAACCATCAGATTGAAACTCGTGAGGTATACCACTATCTAAAAGTTTTAAATTTTGCTAGTGGATCCGTTTGGGAATTCTAGGACCTAGGCGCCATTTTGTTTTAATTTTTTTTTGGCTTCCGCTGCGTTAGGCGCCTAGGATTCCCAACACAGCTTTCTACTGTCTCTAAGACCCTGCACATCAAATGTGAGAACCACATGTTGTATCTAATACACAAGTGGTTTACGTAGAAAAGAACTTTTATACCAAAGATACCTGAAGTAAAGGCCTCATCGCATGACATCAGGACTGTTGCAGGCGCCCTTCTCAAGGATGCCTCAGCAGTCTTGAGCATTCCATGCAGCTCAGAAACTAATTTCTCCATTCCACTCATTTTAAAGTCCATGACAAACTGGTCATAACTTTTAGGTAGCGAGCTCAGGAACAGATCCGTTGCAAGCTCTGGAGTAATGGGAAAACCCAGCCTACCAAGGTGATCTATGTACCCCTTCATCTCCAAGATATGGGTACTAACGGATGCACCTTCAGCCATCTTGCAAGAGTGTAGAGCCTTAGTAGTCTCATACCTCTCTTGCCTTACCTGTTGGTGGAACATTTCCCTGAGACGTGTTATCATCTCGAAAGACATCAACATTTCCATGCCCTTTTGTAACTCTGGAATCATTGTGTCTAGCATCAGGCAAGATACCTCCAAAGAGTCATTGAAGTGCTTCTCATAAGCATTCTTTTGAGCTCTTGGAGCATTGTTGGCAGGCACCTTAGGGAGAGGTTTATCCAGTACATAAAGCCTCATTTGTTGGCTGAGAACAATTCTCAATTTGCGAAACCAGACTGGGAAGTTCGTCCTATTTAACTTATCCTTCTCAAGGATAGATCGCAGTGAAAATGTTGAACTAATATTTTCCATTTGATTCTACAATTCAAGATATGAAAAGTTTAATTAGCAAAAAAATGTATCCACCAATTTATAAAACCCAGTAAAATTATTATTAGTGGCTATGATCCATATTTCACCAAAGTTTACCGTTACGGAGGGCGATCATGCACCCTTTGGCTATTTAGGTAGGTAACTCCTTACCAATCACATCTCATGTGACTCTTAGATCTTTATGGGACTGTATCATCATATCGTACTTATTATGGCATGTTTATCCCATCTAATGCCTTTAGGTCCAAAACCGTTTTGATAACCCCATTAAGTCACACAATAAAACTTGTGAAAAGCTAGGTTCAAAACAACGAGGCCGAAGCCCAACCCCCATATCATCAAGGCCCACTAAACACGTGTCGCGGTGGTCGATCACCGCTCTACGATGAACAAGATTTCGACAGGGTGTTTCATTGATGGCATTAAAACTTAAGATTTTTAAAAGGGTTTGATTTTTAAAAGGTTCCGTTTTAATTTAATTTTAAAACCAATTTTAAAATTAAATGAGTTGTGCCACGTGTTTATTCCCCATGTATCTCATACTGATAAACTCATGCACGTATTTTGTATCTCATACAAAAACTCACACTCGTATCTTATACGTGGTAGAGTAAAATTAAATTGCATGCTAAAATTCGCACCCCTAGGCATACATCTAGCGCATTGCATCGCATACAAATTTTAAATGCATTAAACATACCGTGTTTAGATATGACCCATCTACCCTACAATCCTCTCAAACCAATGAGAGAATTTTTCTAAAAAGAAAAATAAAAATTACATTGTGAAAAACCCCAGTTACATTGAGGTATAACAAAAAGTAAAATTACATCAAGAGTAGAGGGAGATGACACGCAGGCCGTATTTACCAAAAACCCTAGAGCCATATCCAACACCACAAAACACATATGAACACTTCACATAATATTATGTCAAACACGGCATACAACAACACATACCAAAAACAATTTTTAAAATGTGTTCAATTAGGGTTTGTGCAATTTTAACATGCCTTTCTTGAAATTGGGCCTTATATCAATAATTATAAAATCACGAATCTCATTCAAGATTTTAAAATTATTGCCCCAAAAATTTTAAAATTCATAATTTTAATAAATTTTCAGCCACCCCACAATATATTATAATTAAAACATTTTTAACTATAATTATATAGGGATTTCTCGATTTTGGCCTTAAAATTTCAAGAAATTATTTTAAATTAATCCAATTGATTTTATATGTATCACATACATAAATTTTGCACCTTTTCGTAGATTGAGTTTTTAAACAAAACTTTTCGGTGGATTTTCGTAAAACCAAAACATATGATTGAAAGCGGTAAAACATACATCATACATCTCATGTACAATTCACCAAAACCAGTGTTAAATTCAAACTAGCATGGCTCTGATACCACTGTTAGGAAATCAGGGCCCCAAGCGCGCAGCGGAAGCAAAAAAATAAAATAAAACCTTAAATGGCGCAAATGACCAAAATGATTTCCCTACAGAACCGCTAGCAGAATTTAAACCGGTGAAGGATAGAGTTATACCTCAAGGTTTCAATCGGTCGAGCTGAACGGTGCGCATCTGAGAAGTCCACTTGACGCGTCCTTCCTCGGTTAGTAATCCACACGAGCAGTTTGTTGGCACCAAGGTGCTAGCCTTCTGTTCTTTTCTCTAAAAGAACATGGGAACTCAAATCTACAGTTCTTAAAATTCAAGAATACTTTCTTGAACTTTTAAAGATAGGTGGCGCAAAACAAGAACTCCTTGTTTTTTCTCTCTCAAAACCCTAGCTATGGAAACCTTATTTCTCTCACACTCTTGGAGAAGATGAAATTTTTTTTTCCCTAGGCTTTTGAGTTAGGCGATTTTCTCTCCTTGTCTCACAAAGGAAGAAAACAAAATCACACTAATGAGAATTAGGTTAGCCAAGTCGACTTGCTTGGCCCTTTTATAGTGTTGGGGAATTTTGATAATTATAATTAGGGAATCCCTAAATTATAGGATTATCAAATTATAAAATTATAAGATTACAATAATATTATAATTTTAGGACTTGAATTCTAAATTAAAATATTACCTTAATATCTTAATAGAATCCAAAATGCAATCTTTGAGAATCAAATGGAAGATCAAATCTTCCCTTAGGACCCACCAAAGAAGGCGCCATCCTCCCCTAAATTATCTTTGGAACTTTATAAATCAAAAACATTACTAACTCTTAGGAACTAAATATCTTCCAAAGATTTTGAATTAAAATATTACTCTAATATTTTTAATTCAAATCTTTTGAATATGAAATCTAGATCAAATCTTTTGAATTCAAATTCATGACTTTAATTAATAAAACATTTCTATTAATTAAAATCTCCTCTATGAGGCGCCACCCTAAAGCCAACTTATCCTAATATTAGTGAATTTAATAAATCAATAATCTCCTAACTTTTAGGAACATTATCTAATTTATTATTCCCTAATATTATAATTGTAAATAGATTAATCCAATTAACTATTCAACAATTATTATATTTAAACTTGTCTCACAAATTTAAATATTACAACTGTAGATTATATTTAAGACAAGACTGCAAGTTTAAATATAATTGTTAAATGATTAATGGGGATTAATTATTTAGAATTAAAATATTAGGGAAAAATAATTCAGATAATATTCCTAAAAGTTAGGAAATTATTGAATTATAAAATTCCCAATAATTATATGAGGGTGGCGCCTCTTGAGGATTATTTGGATAAATAAAATTGTTTTATTAATTTAAATAATAAGTTTGAATTCAAAAGATTTGATGGAGATTTCAAAAGATTTGATTCAAACAGATTTGGTGAGATCTCCTCTCAGAATCTTTGGGAAATCATGAATTAAGGAAAGTTTTTGATTTATAAAATTCCAAAGATAAAAGAGGGAGATAGGCGCATGGTTGGTGGGTCCCAAGGAGAGATTTGATCTCTCATT
>QANZ01049917.1:0-10332 GCA_003254925.1 Chamaecrista fasciculata | reverse complement strand
AAATGACCAAAATGATTTCCCTACAGAACCGCTAGCAGAATTTAAACCGGTGAAGGATAGAGTTATACCTCAAGGTTTCAATCGGTCGAGCTGAACGGTGCGCATCTGAGAAGTCCACTTGACGCGTCCTTCCTCCGTTAGTAATCCACACGAGCAGTTTGTTGGCACCAAGGTGCTAGCCTTCTGTTCTTTTCTCTAAAAGAACATGGGAACTCAAATCTACAGTTCTTAAAATTCAAGAATACTTTCTTGAACTTTTAAAGATAGGTGGCGCAAAACAAGAACTCCTTGTTTTTTCTCTCTCAAAACCCTAGCTATGGAAACCTTATTTCTCTCACACTCTTGGAGAAGATGAAATTTATTTTTCCCTAGGCTTTTGAGTTAGGCGATTTTCTCTCCTTGTCTCACAAAGGAAGAAAACAAAATCACACTAATGAGAATTAGGTTAGCCAAGTCGACTTGCTTGGCCCTTTTATAGTGTTGGGGAATTTTGATAATTATAATTAGGGAATCCCTAAATTATAGGATTATCAAATTATAAAATTATAAGATTACAATAATATTATAATTTTAGGACTTGAATTCTAAATTAAAATATTACCTTAATATCTTAATAGAATCCAAAATGCAATCTTTGAGAATCAAATGGAAGATCAAATCTTCCCTTGGGACCCACCAAAGAAGGCGCCATCCTCCCCTAAATTATCTTTGGAACTTTATAAATCAAAAACATTACTAACTCTTAGGAACTAAATATCTTCCAAAGATTTTGAATTAAAATATTACTCTAATATCTTTAAATAAAATCTTTTGAATATGAAATCTAGATCAAATCTTTTGAATTCAAATTCATGACTTTAATTAATAAAACATTTCTATTAATTAAAATCTCCTCTATGAGGCGCCACCCTCATGCCAACTTATCCTAATATTAGTGAATTTAATAAATCAATAATCTCCTAACTTTTAGGAACATTATCTAATTTATTATTCCCTAATATTATAATTGTAAATAGATTAATCCAATTAACTATTCAAAAATTATTATATTTAAACTTGTCTCACAAATTTAAATATTACAACTGTAGATTATATTTAAGACAAGACTTCATGTCCTAGACATTCAGCTATGTCTTAAAATGTGTCACTGGAGTGACTCACGAATTAACCCTAATTCGTGTCTCTTTAAGCGGTGTCCAGATACTGCTCATGTGTGACCCAACAGGCCCCACGTGAAGTTGGCTGCAAGCCATCCCTATGACTCACAAGTCGAGAGCGGACTCTAGCAAGCCATCACGACTACCCAAAACACGTGAGTTATCGTTTTTATCAAAAAGACCGATTTAACCTTAGTACCACCTTTTCATAGACCCTATTGTCACACGATATCTTTGTCATGGATTAGGCACGGGAAAGTCATCCATAATCCAAACCTCAACTTTCTCGATTCCCTGAGTTAGTCCCATTTCCCACCGTGGCCACGCATTTCTTGGACAGACTCATCGAGGGTGCCAGTTAGATATCTCTCATCTATAAATGAGGGACAAAATCCCATCTTGGTCAACCACATTCCTCAGCACTGCAATCAACCAAACCTGTACCTAGCCCTTATGGCTACCCTGCTACGGGCAACGTTATACTAGGCCAAAGTCTGACAACTACAACGCCGGAATAGTCAACACCTCAGGTCTAAGGCATCGTGACAGGCGTACAGGAGAGACTAGCTAATGACTAAACCCATGCAGGACTCTGCGGGTCAGTCCAGCAAGTTGTAACCCCTTACTCATTGCACCATGACTCTCGCGCGACATCTTGTGCATGTATCTCCATACACCGAGGTCATGCTGGTCTTAGTTCATTCTCGCTCCCACGAGAATAATCGACCAGGGACAGATTTAGATTAACTATCTCATAATTAATCAAGGACGCTATCATAGTAAACATGCTAATAATATGATAACACATTACTTTATCTCCATAAATTAATCCATATGTTCAAATCAAACAAAAGATACCTACAACTACAAATCTCTCCCATACTTAAAATTCAGCTAGTCCCTACATATGAAGTAAAGGACCCAAACTAAAGATACAAGTATGGAGAGATAGAACCTGGAATCATGGGGGTTTGAAATTCTAATTGGGGTACCATGTTAGGCTCTCCTCAGTTTGAAATGTAGACGAAGACTCAACCATGCACTTCCTAGTGTTCAATTCCACTTTCGGATGGCTCGCGAACTTGGACAACTTATCACCACTCCGCTTCTTCCTTCTACAAGCACCTTCAATGTGATGTTTGATTTTCTTTTTCAGGTACTTTGAAAAGAAATGAATTCGGTTGTTCTTCCTTTTAAACAAAATAGCTTCCTTTTTCAATTGGTCCTTGCCCTTCAATCGATTTTGTCTCCCATGGTTTGTGAGCTTTTAACTCCATCAGACAACTTATCCCGTATACGAGTCTTCTTGGCACATTGCTCACTTACAAAATTAGAAGACAAACACCTCTTCCCAGAACAGTCTTTAGCATCATGCAAAAAATCAAAATTAGTACTCTAAGAAGAGTCAGCATGTGAGATATCAAGTGGTTAAGACTGATTAGTGCAATTAACTAATGAACAGTTAAGACTTGTCAGGTCTTTAGCACATGAAGAATCAGAATGAATAGAAGAGAGAGAAAAATCACAATCTACACTATCAAATAAACTATCCACTATACAAGTCAAAGTATCATCCATAGTTGGCTAAGAAAACTCAGAATCAAAATCATCAAAAACAGCAAGCCATTCATCAATGGATAAACGTTCAGCATCACAAGAACAAAGAGATGGAGATAAAGATACATACTCATCAGAGTCTAAACAATCAAAATCAAGCACTCCAATCTCATCATGCATAAACAAATCATGTTCATGTTCAAAGTTTTTATCAACAAAATGAATAACATTGACACCTAATAAAGAATAATCTTCAAAAGGGTGTTGCATAGTTTCATACATGTTAAAGTTAATTTTTTGATGCCCTACCTCCATGGTTATTATACCTTCTTTCATGCTAATAAAAGTGTTAGCGGTCCTCAAGAAGGGTCTACCAAGGATTAAGGAGGAGTTAATTGATATCCCTAGGGCCATATCAAGAACATAAAAGTCAGCAGGGAATACCAACTATTGAACCTTAATTAAAACATCTTCTACAATGCCTAAAGGTCGCCTAACAGTCTTATCCGCTAGAGTTAACATCATGTTGGTAGGCTTAAGAGCCTTAATTCCTAAATCATAATGAATAGACTTAGGCATGACATTAATAGCAGCCCCTAAATCTAACAATGTAATGTTAATAGTTACTCTTCCTATAGTACAAGGAATCCTAAAAGATCCATGGTTTTGGCATTTAATAGGCAACTGAGGCTTAAACAAAGCTGAAACATTTGAGCTAACTTGCACTCTTTTGTTAGGTTCAAATTTTCTTTTAGTAGTGCAAAGGTCATTCAAAAATTTACCATATTTAGGAACCTTTTTAATTAACTCAAGCAAGGGAATATTCACCTCAAGTTTACCAAACAAGTCTAACATTTCCTTTTCTTGGTTATCATCATGTTGCTTCCTACTTTTCAAATAAGATCCAGGAAAAGGAAGGTCTTGGATTCATATCTCCTCACCTTTACGCTCTGAGGTTCCATGATCTTATTTGTTGCTATTCCCTTCTTCCTTCTCGAGATGTTGAGACAGTGATGATTCTTAGGTTGCTTTCAATTTTTGGCTTGAAGGTTGCTCTTTCTCAAGCATGGTTGTCGACTCATTAACTTATTGATTAACCTTCTTCGAGTGTGGGTCATGGAGTTCTTTTCCACTCTTCAAATGAATTGCATTTACTTCTTTTGGGTTGATCACATTGTTTGATGGCACCCCTCCACTTGACTGAGTTTGGAGATCATTCAAAGAATTAGAGATCTGAGTAATCAAATGATTCAGGTTCTCATGCTTCATCTTCATTAATTCTACTTCTTTGAAAAGAGAACCAATGTTGTTTGACATGCTACCCATTTCATTTTTTATCTCACCTAAACCCGAAGATATATTTCTTGTTAAATCGAGGTTTGCCTCCTTAATTGTCTTGAACATGATGGAGATTGTGCCCTAGGGCCAATCATTTTATGTGTATGAACATATTGTTTGACTGATTTATGGATGATAAATTGTGTCGTTATCATAATATTAGCATGTTTACTGTGATAACAATCCGTGATTAATTATGAGATAATTATTCTAAACTGTCCCTGGTCGATTATCCACGTGGGAACGTGAATGAACTAAGACCAGCATGACTTCGGTGTATAGAGATACACGCATGAGATGCTTTTCGAGAGTCATGGTGTAATTATGTAAAGGGTTACAAGTTGCTAGACTGACCCAGAGAGTCCTGTTGGGAAATCACGGAGGCGGCGCAGCGGAAGCGGAAAAAAAATAAAACCGATTAAAATTAACCAAAAACAAAACACCACTCTATGATTTCTTACAGGATCCGCTAGATGAGTTTAAACCGATAAAGTTAGTGGTATACCTCAAGAGTTTCAATCGGTCCGGTTGAATGGTGCAATTCAGAGAACCCCACTCCAAGTGTTCTTCCTCTGTCGGTATAATCCACACGACCAGTTTGCTGACACCAAGGTGCTAGCTTTCAGCTCTTTTCTCCAAAAGAACTCGAGACTCCAATCTACGGTCCTTGAAATTCAAGAACTATTCTTGGTCTCTCACAAAAACCCTAGAGTTAGGGTGCAAGTCGAATTTTCTCTCTCTTGAGAAAATCGACTTTCTCTGTCTATAATTAGGTCAAAACAATTTTTCCCTCTTGTGTGAGCTTGCTTGCAAAGTCGACTTGCCTACTCTATTTAAAGAGTTTGGGGAGTTTGATAATTATAATTCAGGGAATCCCTAAATTAATGGATTATCAAATTATAAAATTATGAGATTACAATAATATCACAATTTTAGGACTTGAATTCTTAATTAAAATATTACCTTAATATCTTAATTTGAATTCAAAATGCAATCTTTGAGAATCAAATGGAAGATCAAATCTTCCCTTGGGTCCACAAAGCCCTGCGCTATCTCCCTCTAATTTTTAGGGAATTTAATCAATCAAAATAACAATCCTAACTCTTAGGAAGTTATAACCAACTTAATATCTTCCAACAATATTGAATTAAATTCAAATTTGAATCTTGAATTCAAATTCCCTATTAATATTGAATTAAATATTACCCTAATATCTTTAATTCAACCTTGAATCTTGAAATCAAAATCAAATCTTGGATTCAAATTCAAATCCAAGTCATGACTTTAATTAACAAAACATTTTCATTAATTAAAATCCCTATATGAGGCGCCACCCTCAACCAATTTATCTTTAATATTAGTAAATTTAATAAATCAATAATCTCCTAACTTTTAGGAACCTTATCTAATTTATTATTCCCTAATAGTATAATTGTAAATAGATTAATCCAATTAACTATTTAACAATTAATATATTTAAACTTGTCCCACAAATTTAAATATCTCAATCGTAGATTTTATCTAAGACAAGACTTTATGTCCCAGACACTCAGCTATATCTTAAATTGTGTCACCGGAGTGACTCACGAATTAACCCTAATTCATGTCCCTTTATGCGGTGTCTAGATCCTGCTCATGTGTGACCCAGCTGGCCCCACGCGAAGTTGGCAGCAAATCATCTCCATGACTCACAAGTCGAGAGCGGACTCTAGCAAGCCATCACGACTACCCAAAACACGTGAGTTATCGTTTTATCAAAATCAATTTAACCTAAGTACCACCTTGTCATAGAACCTATTGTCACACGATATTTTGGTCATGGATAAGGCACGGGAAAGTCATCCTTAATCCAAACCATAACTTTCTCGATTTCTTGAGTTAGTCCCATTTCCCTGTGTGGCCACACATTCCTTGGACAGACTCATCGAGGGCGCCTGTTAAATATCTCTTATCTTAATGAGGGACAAAATTCCATCTTGGTCAACCACATTCCTCAGCACTGTAATCAACCAAACCCGTACTTAGCCCTTATGGCTACCCTGCTACGGGCAACGTTAGACTAGGCCAAAGTTTGACAACAACAACGCCGGTGTCACGACCCCCCCTTTGGGGGAGCACGTGACCGGCACGGACATGGGCCTATCCCACGTCGTAAGCCTACCCACAGGCAATCCACAACAATCATTCATAACATACTCTTGATTAGTCATAATACATATATATTCTCTAAAATACTTAGCCATTATAAACTCGATGTAAATATCATTTCAATGCAACAAAACAAAATACACACTTAGTCAATCTCTCACATGAGTAGCTGGCACAAAATGAGAACGATACATAACCCCAGATTCTCTCTCTAAGTACTAGTGGAGCCAGCTGTGTAGAACTTTACACAATTCTAATTAAGAATGAAGTAACCACACGAGTAATGGTGTGGGATCTTGGTTGACTTCCTCCTAGATCTGAAATAGCGGTGTGATCTGGACCTGTACCTAAAAAAAATAATTAACGCGGGGTGAGTCAAAAACTCAGTGAGTGGCTAACCCATTTCAGTCGTGGTGTAGGACATCACCACATAGGGAGGGGGTAACCAATATGGTTAACATTCTTCGTCAACAAATAACTTACATTAACGCCCATTTAGCCAAGTAATCCAACATATGCAGCGGTTAATACATAAAGCAAATAACAAAACTTGAACAATTTGACTAGAGATAGCTATTAAACCTTTAAAAGAATTTAAAATGCAAGAACAACTATGAGTTTAAGGAACCTTATGGCCCAAAGAAATTTTAATAAAAACATACTTTGAAGATTCGTTCAAGAAAATAAACTTGTAATAAAGAGTTTAATAAAGAAGATGATAAAATTAGTTTTCAAGTTTTGTTAAAGTAAAGTTTGGAATTTCATAACTCGACTTTCAAAACTCCTTTCAATAATCAAAACGTTTGATTGGTTAAAATATTTAAATCCTTCCAAGAAATATAATTCATAAGAGCCTTGCAATTAAGTCTTTTAGGATCATTGAGTGAAAGAAGAACTCATTAGTGACTGAGAGACTAAGTAAAATATCGTGATCTAGTAACAAGGAATAGTCATATGAAATTCCCGATTTGAAATGAAACCTTCACCTTGTTTCAAAAACAAGTTTATATAAGGTCATGAACAACCAAATGATGACTACATCGATGGAATCTACCTGTAGGATAGCCAATATATAATACAAAAATGGTTCAACCAATGCCATTCAGACAATCAAAGATCCTGAACTCACAAATTCACTTAGTGTTAATATAACAGAATTTAGCATCACAAAACGATCAGCTCTCTCAGAATTCCAATATAAACCCATATTTAGCAATCAATTCACCACTTAGTCACAAGGTTTTCACATCATCAATATTTCAACTTCATCTCCAACAATAGGAAGCACACACAGCATTGTCATAATCTGTGGGAACCGCACACAACTTTTCACCCATCGGAACCGACATAGCATTATCTCAACCCGTGGGGACCGCACACAGCTTTTCACCCATCGGAACCGCACATAGCATTATCTCAACCCGTGGGGACCGCACACAGCTTTTCACCCATCGGAACCGCACATAGCATTATCTCAACCCTTGGGGACCGCACACAGCTTTTCACCCATCGGGACCGCATACAACATTATCTCATTCATTTCACAAACAATCAACAGTAAAGCACACACCAAATTAAAGATTTTCAATCGATATCATAGCTAGAGCTATGGGAGAGCAACCACATACACAAACGCAAACCCAATCACAATCACAAACACAAATACAAATATAAATACATGAACAAATACCAATGCAAATGCAACTACAAATACAAATACAAATACAATTACAATCACAAGTACAATTACAAATACAAACACGAATACAAACACAACACAAATGAAAGTACAAGCACGGACAAAAACACAATCTAGTCAGTCTACCCAAGACACACAACATTCAAAGAGGAATTAAACACTGTCACCATCTTATGTCTACATTTTACATGATCAAATAAAATATACAAGTAGAATTTCATGTTTCTCATCACTTATAGGAATCAATAAAATTCACAAAGAAAAAGGAAAGCACATACACATATAGGGATATCACAAGGTTTATGGGAAGCTCAACAACATTGACAACCTTGTAAAGAAAATCGATCAAAATACAAGGATATGAAGATGACAATATATTCATCCAACACTTGTTAAAGCTAACTTATAGAAACCCAAATAATTAAGAACACCACCTCCTTCATCAGTTATAAATAACTCAAGTAGTATTGCAAAATCATGATTTCCACCATAAGGGAAATTCCCACCAATTTGAGCATATATCAGCCTCCGCCCTCCATTGGGGAGTAATACAAATAATCATCTCATCCCACTGTTGGGAAAATAAGTCATACACAATAATTCATGCACAACAAGTAATAATTATCTCAAAATAAATTAATTCCAATTCGATCACTCACCACCATCAGCGAAATATTTAAAATGCAAAGACTTACATCCAAAAGTACTCAAGGTTCCCAAATTTCAACGAACTGTCAATGAAGAAGTTAGTTCACAATATAAATGAATTTCATCGTCAATCAAGCCCTCACACGAGGCAAGGAGGAAAAAGCCACTCACCTTAGCCGATCAAGTAGATTCCATATCTTCTTTCATTCCTACCGTCTATTAGCGCAGGACATCTGAAAACATTAACATACTCTTGAAAACATGACCAACACCATATTCAAGAAACAATTTCAATGACCCAAGGTTCTAAACTACCACAAATTCACCCCTTAGCAAATTAGCTAACAAATCACATATGGACCCACTTACCAAGAACTTATCCTACCCTTTCCTACACCAGCCTAAAATCCTAGCATCCTAGCCAAGGGTTCAACACGAGGCTTGGGTATCAATTTGGGAGCTTTAAGAATGATTTGAAATCCATGAGTTCAAGGCAATTTCACAAACAAAACTTCAAAGTCAAAACCATAGGATCATTCTTTAAACTTGGCTCTTTCACCCTTTTAAGTTAAATTTGGACATTTTGTTCTTCACACTTTAAAATCAAGAGTATGATATGAGAATCCCTCATGGTTCCAAAGAAATCAATTTAGTTTATCAAAACCATCAAAATCATCTCTATGGACCAAAATGCAAACTTCAAGGTTTTACCCCAAAACATCGAATTTCAAAATATAATCTCTAAATTCAAGTTAATCAAATAGAATTCATTATTATCATCAAACAAACTCATTTGAACCATCAATTTCATGAAAACAAAAGGATCTCATCAAAAACCCCAATAGGGACCAATTTGCAAACTTTAAAGTTTCATACACGATAACCAAATTTCAAAATACGCATTTAAAATTCAACCAAATGCATTAGCACTCTTTTTTATTATCCAATGAACTCATCCAAGCTAACAATTTCAATAAAATTAAGAGATTTGACCAAAAACCCCAATTTTCGTCACTTACAAACCCTAGAGTAAAAACAGTCCGAAATCTCAATACTTTTGAGTTTTAATAGCTCCTAGAGGTACTCAACATAATATGTTATCATCAAAGGATTCATTCCTACAAAGAAAATCAAGAAACAATGAAGAAATTGATGTTTTTTTGGACATGCCTCTATTGTGGCCGAAAATGGAGGAAAATAGAGGAAAATGGGGGAAATCCAACAAGGACAATGAAGGTGTTGGTTTTCATCAATCAAAGCATGATCTAGGAGAACAAATGCATCACAAAACAGCAGCAACCTCAAGGTTATAGCAGCAGATTCAAGTTTTTTTAAGAGAAAGGACCAAAAGGGATAAAAAGGGAACAAAACGTCACCTAGAGGAGATGAGAATAAATGGCTGACGACGGAGGCTGTTTGCCGGCGTACGGTGGTGCTGGAACGTCACCGACGCTGTCTGTGGCGGTGGAGGGTGGCTGAACAGCAGGCGGTGGTGTGAGAGGCAAGAGAAAGAACAAGACGAGAGAGTGGGAGAAAAATGAAGGAGTCGTGTATGCTAGTGGGATTGTTTTTGCAATTGTACATAAATCTAGAGTTAAAAGAGTTTTCTAGAAAGGTGGAATCTGATTTGGGGTTAGGAATATGCTCAGGAATATTCCCTAAAAGTCTAAATCTTTTCAATTTAGTCCCTAAAATCGCGTATTTTTCCAGAATGAATTTTCGAACCAAATTTATATCGTTAGATTCTTTACGGGGAGTAGATTTCAAATATGTAATTTGTTTCTG
>QANZ01049901.1:1941-16310 GCA_003254925.1 Chamaecrista fasciculata | reverse complement strand
TCAAGGTTAGATTTATCCTAATCCAGCTTTGTAGTTTTCACATGGCCTCTCCACCTCCATCATTTTTATCATCAAATAACAATACTTTAATTTCCATGATGCCATTTGGCGTTTATATGTATAGCTGTATTTTTTTTTTATGAGAAAAAGGGGCAAAAGCCCAAAAAGACAAACAAAACAGAAAATTACATCAAGACTAAACGAGGGGTAGAAATCCCTAAAGCATCACCAAGCATTATGTTACTAATTCCATCAGGTTTATTACGCCAATCCTTATAACCCAGCCCGTGTTTCAAGCTCCAATTTGCAAACCAATCAACACATTTATTCCCTTCCCTGTATGTATGTATTAACTTCACACACCAATCCTCATTCATCAACTTCCTTATTTCTGCAAACATAATAGCCGTTCCTTCTCCTCCTGTTTTATAGTGGACTTGGCGAGTTGAATCACAACGTTTGAGTCACATTCAACCCACACCTTTGGCAAGCTCAAGTTTTTCGCCAACTTCAACCCATCAAGGAGACCCCAAACCTCAGCTTTGAACGCCGTGCAAGTCCCTAAATTTTTGGTAAATCCCGCAATTCATCTGCCGTTCTCATCTCTAATCAGTTTACCACACCCTGCCGGCCCATTCATGCCCTTCGCAGCACCTATTGCTTCTCATTTTTTTTTATATATATTATCATTTTTTAAAAAAAATTCCTTAATTTGGAAATGTATACATCAACAATCATTCAAAGGGTAACAAACATATATTTTATGTTCAATTGATAATTTTTTATAATTATTTTTTCTATTTTGCATGTCAAGATTTTTTCGACAATCCACAATTTTAATTTAACTCCTCATAATATTCATTGGAAACATCGAATATATGTGGTTAAACTTACAAAAAAAAATTACTTTCTGAAACTTATTAATATGTGTCGTATAGGAGTCAATCACGGACATGTATCCGACACAGTGACACGTCTTCAAAATAAAGTATCAATATTTCATAGCATTTAGATAAAAAGATAAATATATATCTTTTCTAATATCATTTTAATAAAGAAAAAAATATTTTAGAACAAACTTCTTACAAAAATTATAGGCTTAAGTGCACTTTTGATCCCCTAACTTTTGAAAACGTCTCAATTTGGTCCCCTAACTTTTTTGTTGCAATTTTGGTGCCCTAACTTTTGAAAACGTCTCACCATTGGTCCCCAAGAACACTTCCATCTATTATCTGCCATTAGTGCTGATCTGGCAGGCTAAGTTGGTTGATGATGTGGCAAATATGGATGAAGTGAGTTAAAAAGGACCATTATGCAACATTTTGAGTTTTTTTGTTCAGCTAAATCTTGGTTGATTCGTTCTCAAAATATAGTAATTTGTTGCATATATTGGTTGATTTTTATTCGTTAATACAATTCAGTTTTTCATTTCATATCTCTTTTATTTCTGCTTTCACTTTATGTATCAAACCCTGAAATGAAGCAATCGAATACTTGATTCTCTTTTCTTGATTCTTCTTGGATTTAATTTCATTTCTTCTTCATTTCTTCCTACACTTTTTGTTGCTTCTGATCAACCACCAAAACCAATTACCTTCAAACACTCTTTTACAATCAAATTAGATTATAAGAATTTTCTCATTTTTGGAATATCCAAATTTCAAGTGCTATCCATGGTCATAAGCTCCAATATTGCTGCCACACCTTCCATTCCAGCCAAATTTCTTAACATTGATGATAAAGAACTCAGTGTTGTGAATTCTGCATTTGTTGCATGGGAGCAACATGAGCAACATGATCAAATTCTTCTCTCGTGGCTCCTTGGTTCCATGAGTGATTTCATGTTGACTCGCATTATTGAGTGTGCACATTTTTATCTGATTTGGGAGCAAATTCAAGTATTGATCCCAAGTCTAACAAAGTCTTTGTTTCCCAACATGTTCTTAGTTTTAGTTTTATTTCAAAGTTAATGGAGAATACAAAATTACAAAATAGCTCCAAAGAGTACCAAAGTGTTAATGGAGAATACCACAGGGTACCAAAGTGTCAAGTTTCAACTTACAGGGTACTAAAGTGAAATAAGGTCAAACCATAGGGTACCAAAGTATAATTTACCCTTTAAACAATGTACATCTAGTTATAATCATAAGCCATGCAAGCATAATTAGTATATTTTAAAATTTGAAGCTGGAAAAATTATCATAAACTAAAAGTTGTAAAAATCACAGATGCAATTATGATTTAATATAATAAACATTGGACACAACGACCAACCTGTTATCTATGTAAAATTTGGGTGAAATGCACTTTCAACCCCAACCAAAACGTGAACTTGTGTTCATCTATGTCCTTGAAAAAATGTATACTCAACTGATGATATATGTCTGTGTGTCTATATATATATATATAATGTAAATACCAGCAAATAATAATAGAATTAATTATGTTAATTACTGCACAAAATGTAGCCTTGCTTCTCTACGTAGAAGGTTCAAGAACTACATATATAGTATATACACGACAAAGAGCATATATATCAAATGCATGCTGAAAGAATATATAAACTTTTAAATCATGATTTCATCAATATTTTATCTTATATATCTGATAGGAGCACAAATTAATTAATTATTGTGAAAATACTCTCAGTACTCATAAAGTATGAGATCAATTTTAATTGTAATTTTAAAAAATTTTTGGATCAATTGTACCTCCAATCTTTTATTTTTTTGTATCAATTGTACCCTTAATATTTTTTTGTGTCAATTATACTCTCAATCATTTCTTTTTTATCAATTATACCGCCAATTTCGGAGTACAATTTATTCAAATATAAAATATTGTAGGTATAACTGACCTAAAAAAATTTTGAGGTACAACTGAAATAATTGACCTATATTTTAGGAGTATAATTGACTCAAAAAACTTTTATATTACAATTAAAACTGACCTCATACTTTAAAAATAGTAAGAATATATATACTTTTGTCATTAATATAATTATTTTAGTTCATCTTGGATAAAAATAATATTTTTTTCGGAGGTGGGCATCAAGGATTTGAACTGCTTAGTTGATTACAAGTGGAGTTAGCTAGGTTAAAAGTACCAAATCCTCTATTTTTATATAATATCCCATCGATATGTCTCTTCCTTTTAGAAAGAAACTCATGTCTTAATTTCACCAGACAAAATGTGAAACATACACATTAATTGATATATATACTCTTTTGGAAGGTAATTAGGAAAAGGTGTTAAACATTCTCTCTGGATTTTGTGTTCTAGAGGGGATAAACTTTCTTTTCTCCCTAACTCTAAGCTTTGGGTCCGTTTGGTACAATGAGAGTGAGGGAAAGGAAAGTGTTTTACAATGTAAAATAATGAAGGAAAGGAAAGTAGTTGAGGGAATGTAAAGTAAGTAAATATTTTAAAGTGTTTGGTATAAAAAGGTAGGGAAGGGAAAGTAAAATAGATATAGAAAGAAAATGACAAAAATGCCCCTCCCACAATCACCACAAGGCCACCGCTGCCGCCGCCTTCCACAGCCGTCGTCGCCTCCGTACACGGCCACCGGCGCCACCGTCCACAGTTGCCGGCTCGGTTTCATAAAGAGGAAGAAGATAGGATGAGAGTGAGAGGGGCAAATTAGGAATTCTACCATGATTCCCTAGGTAAAGTTGGATTACATAAAAAATGTGAAGTAAAGAAAAATGACCTATGTAATGTAAATGTTTTTACATTGTAATCTACTTTACGTACCATATATTATCATACTAAACACATGAAAATTTTGAAGTTTGTGCCACTTTACAATGCAAAGGGCAATTCCAACATACCAAATGGAGCCTTTGTGTTCGATCATATGAAAGCATTAACCACGTGGCATATTATCATGGTACAAAGTAACTTAGTCGTCGTAGTCATCATCATCATCATCATCTCTTATAAAACACAGTAATCGGATAAAATGCTTTAATCATAAACAAGAAGTGATGAAGGCCGAATAACTGAGAACATTCTTGATGCAATGATGCCAAAAAACTTTTATGATAAAATTTTCTTGAAACACTTTAATTACAACATATATAAAGAGGAAGAGAGGAATTAAAAATTAGTGAAAAGAACTTAGTATATGAGATCTAGACCCTTATTTTTTTTTTCATTCTCTTTTTGAATTGGCAGAAGTACTTTTGGTATTATTAAAATATGAGGTCAATTTTAGTTATATTCTTAAAATTTTTTGGGTCAATTATTTCCTCAATATTTTATTTTTTGTGCCAATTATACCCTCAATTTTAGATACAATCAAGGTTGTCAAAATCGAAAGTTTAATTAAACTCAAAAATGGGGTTTAAAATCAGATCATAAATTCGAATCGTAAAATCGCAAGAATTTATCTAAATATAAATGATACAATTTTTATACTAGAGGTTTATAACTTTTTTTTTTTTTCCAAACCAAAGGTTTATAACTTAATTAATTTGGATGCAGTAAAACATGCTCATTTTATTTTTTTCATTTGTCATTATATATATATAAATATAGGTAAGGTAAAATAGCATAAAAAATTATTTATAAGGATATAATCATTCAAGATTTGTCATATTTTAACAAAATATCTCGTAAATCTTTGGATAATTTGCTTTAAAATAATTTTCTTAAAATATTCATCTTGTAGGAGTGATATTTAATATTTTTTACTTTAGGAGAATGTAAATTCTCATAATAAAATCGTAAAATCGTATATATAAAATCAAGATTTAAGTAAAATTCTAGTAAATTTAGATTTTACTTAAGATCAGAATCGTTTTGTCTAGGTGAGATCGTAAACTCATAAAATTTTAAGATTTAAATCAAAATTTTAACAACCATAAATACAATTGACTAAAACCAACTTTAGAAATACAATTAAACTGACATATACTTTATATGGTACCAAACATGAGAGGGCCTTTATTTGGGGGCATTTGTTTGATGAGAGGAAATTTCATCCGATTGGGTGGAAGGATTTGATTAAGGAGAAAGAGAGTGGTGGTCGTGGAATTAGAAGCTTAGGGGCTGTGAATTCTGCTTGTCTTGGTAAATTATGGTGGAGATTGTTATCTGAGGATAAGGGGCTTTGGTGTGAAGTTCTCAAACATAAGTATAACAAGGGGGGCAATTTTTCTTTGTCTGTGCCTAGTAGTAATAATGCTTCTCAAATCTGGAGAGACTTGACTTCTATTTGGGAGGATGTGGGGAAGTTTTGCTATTGGCATATTGGGACTAGTGGTTCTGTGAAGTTTTGGAAGGATAGGTGGATTGATAATTCTACCGTTCTTCCTGACTATGTTATAAATCCTGATGTTTTTGTTGACATGGATGCCAATGTGTGCGATTTAGTGGGGACTGATGGAAATTGGAATTTTTCTATTTTGGGAGAATTGCTTCCGAATGATTTGATTTCCAAGTTTAAAAGTATGCACCCTCCTATGGACCAGCTCCTTGATGTTATGGCTTGGGGAGGCTCTTCTTCTGGGGACTTCAGTGTTAGCTCTTGTTATAAAAATTTGATGAAGGATAGATTGGGTTCTAAAGATGAGTTGTGGAAGCTTATTTGGAAATGGAGCAGCATTGAAAGAATAAAGTTTTTTCTTTGGGTTGTTGCTCATGACAGGTTGTGTACTAACCTCAGAAGATCTAAGTGGAGCGATTGTAGCCCTTATTGTGATTTATGTGGTGATCAATATGAGTCGGTTCTTCATGTGCTCAGAGACTGCTCTATTGCTAGAAAAGTTTGGGGAAGTATTTTACCTATTAGGAGCATGTTTTTTCTTTCGTTGGAAATCTCCATGATTGGCTACTGCTTAATTTGAATCAAAATGTTGTCAGTCTTAGGTGGAGCATCTCCTTTGGGATTGTGGCGTGGTTGTTGTGGCAATGGAGAAATAAAACAATTTTTGACCCAAGTTTCGTCTTTCTTGAAAATCCTGAAAGGGTGGCTTGGAAGTGGGTTGATTAGATATTGCAGGCGAAAGCTGAAAGACTTGTTTCTTTACCTTCAGAATTGGGCAGATCTGATCACCGTGTTTCCTGGAGCCCTCCTCCGTTAACCTGGGTTAAACTGAACACAGATGGAGCTGTTTGCAAAGGGTCGTGATCTGACCATATTTCATCATATATTTTAGTGACATTTTAGGGCATTTTATATTCATTTGGGATTCAATTGCATGCCTTTATGTCCTTTTATGATAAAATATGATGCCTTGAGGTTTGATGATTATTTGGACTATTTTGTGATTAATTGTGTAGTTTTCTCGAGTTTAATCTTTATCATTTCATTGATCCTCTTTATCCTAAGAATTCATTTAGTTTCTCGATGTTCTTGACAGTTCTAAATATAGTCCAAAGCATTGAAATACTCAAAGGGAGACCCTAGGATCATTGGAGACGAGTCAGGGACCAAATCAACTAAAAAATCTAAATTTTCCAGATCTCGCCCGTGGGCGGATTTCACAGCAGAATCTGCGATTAATTTTAATTAACAAGGCCCAAGCCCGATTTGGATGATTCTGACCTAGATTTTTCAGGGATGAGCCAAAATTCTGATATAGGAGGGTTCCTTAGGTCAGTTGGAGGCTACACACTTGCTGAGAGAGAGTTTTACATATTCCGTATCTCGGTTAGCCATTCTCATCTTTTCGTGAAGCTTTTTGTGGAATCATGGCAGTCAACTCTGAAGTTATTCATCTGTCCACCATGAGCGGCTAAACATTCATACCCGAAGGAGCATTGGAGCAAAGCATGAACTAGGGTTTCACCATTAGGGAGTTTTTCTCACACTAGAATTAGGGTTTTACTTTATTGTTCTTGATTTCTAGTTGGACCTGAGAACTATTTGTGAATTCTGATTCTTGATTAAGAACTTGGTTTTATTTCTTTAATTATATCTTGATTGTAACCCTAGAGTCTATACTAGCTAGTTTGGTTATAATTATAGATATATAGCTTTGACAATGGTATTTGTTATAAAGATTATGTTTCTTGATCTTCTTTATCATCAATTGAATGATGGTTTTCAATTCTTGTTATGACTTATCTTGTTTGAGGTATTTTCATGATAACATTGTTAATCTAAGTCATCGAGTTATTAGTGACTACCTTAGGATAATTTGTGTGAGATGCTCCATTTATCTTTAGTAGTGATGATTGCTTATTCAATTACTCTGTCGGGTACTTTCTCAATTTGGTTAATCAACTTGTCTATTATTATTGTCTTTCAATTCAGTCATTTTATTAAAAAACCCAAAAACATTATTGCTTTATTTAATTACTGTTTTAGGTCATAGATAATCACTCAAAGAACAACTTTCCTTTGCTTTCACCCGATTAGTCATAATTTGGTATCGTTACTTTTAAACTTTGCACAAAAGTTCCTTGAGAGATCTCGGATTGCACCACTATAGTGCATTAGTTCCGGTATTTTTGGCCACCTAGCGACGGGTGCGGTCAGTCGTGCATGGCGGCTTGTGGTGGTGTCTTTAGAGATTCAAAAGGGCATTGGATGGGAGGCTTTGCGAGAAACCTGGGTACTTATAATGTGTTGTAAGCTGAACTTTGGGGTATTTGTGAGGGCTTGAGATTGGCTTGGGACTCGGGTTTTAGACGTTTGGAAGTTGAATCGGATTCTCTTGGTGCTGTAAATCTCATCAACAGTAATAGGGGTAACCTTAATGTGGGACATGGAGAAGGTATCCTCAGAATGATCGTCTCGTGGCTACAAAAAGATTGGATGGTAAAGGTTTCTCATACCTTTCGTGAAGGCAATCGTTTAGTTGATTGTGTTACGGGTCTTGACTTGGAGTTAATCTCGGACTTTGCCTTTTGGTCTAGACCTCCAGAGAGGGTGAAGTTGATCTTGTTTAGTGATGCTATAGGCTCTGTTTTGTCCAGAGGTTTTTAGTTTTTTTTGTTGTTTCCTTGTTTGGCCTTTAGGCCTCTTTTTATTACAAAAAAAAAATATATTTTTGCCCTTTTGAATATATAATATTACACAATAAATTTTCATAGGATCTCTCGGAATTTTTACTAGTTCTTCTCAAAGTACTCTTACTAATTCATTAAATTCATGTGAACAAAATGAGAGAATCTTGCATCGTACATACATGCAAAGCTTGCAATTTGAGTAGTCGTTTCAATTTTCACTAAAAAGCTCAAACACGAATTGAGTAATAAATTCCTTGAGGTTCCTTTCTGACGTAGAAATTAAACAGCCCTGAATTAATACAATATCATTAATTCATTCACAGAAAAAGAAACTAAAAGACTCTTACTAGCTCTACCTGCAGTAAGGCTATAAATAGTTGTCATAAAAAAAAAAAACTGAAAAAATAGTGAAGTTTTACAAAAGGAGTTTACAAAATGATTGAGGAATTACCGTATGGTGGAGCCTAGCTAGCTCGAGTCAACCAAAGTGCATTTATTACTCTTACAATCAATTTATTTTTCAAAAAATTAAAATTTGAAATAAAAATATCGTAAAAGAGTATGACATAAAAATATTTTAAAAAATCCTATTCCCTTGGCCAATATATATTACTAGAGGCTTTGCGTGCCCTAACGGGGACGCAAATATGTATGTAAAATATAAAATTATTTAAAAATAATTTGTTAAAAGAGAATATCACAGAGTATCAAAGTGTCACTTTTTAAATCACCGAGTACTAAAGTGAAATATGACCAAACCATAGAGTACCAAAGTGTAATTGACCCTTTTTTTAAAGTAATTAAATTACAGAGTATCAAAGTGTCACTTTGAAAGTAATTAAATTAAATCACAGAGTACCAAAGTGTCACTTTTTTTAAAGTAATTAAATCACAGAGTATCAAAGTGTCACTTTGAAAATAATTAAATTACTTTTTTAAAAATAAAAATTGGTCTATTTAAAAAATTAATTACCTCCAAAAATTATTTACCTTTCCTTAAATTACGTTATCTAACTATAGCCTAAAGCCAGGCCCAAAAAAAAAAAAACTATAGCCTAAAGGAATATGCAAATAATCAAATATCGATATGCTTAAAAGAACATGTTTCTCTATTTTCATTAAGTATATAATAAAACTCATTGGTTTTAACCTTGACGTTAAGAGTGTTGATTTCTTGTATTACAAATAGTGGTTAATTCTGAAAAATGAACCGTTTCTTTTAAAAATAAGAGGAAATACATTTATTAAATACAAACAAAATAGACGTAATCTTTTTTATAGGAAAAATAGACATAATTTACATCTTGATCTCAGAAAAGTTATTATAAAAATATAATAATATTAAAATAACATATAAAATGCAATGCACCTCTATCCGTCTCTATAGATAAGAATATCCATTACAGATATTCATCGTCTACTTAAGAAATTGAACATCTTCTTTCTTTTTCTGTATCTGTGTCATCGTGTTTTCCACAACTTGTAATTTACGTTAATAAAATATTTTTTTTTAAATATCTAAATTATTAAAAGTAATTGTTGTGATGGTCCATTCTATTATTAGGCCCAAAATCACTTGAAGTGTAAGGGTCAATGGTGATCCAGGACCATTCTCAATGACCCAAAAAAAAAAAACCACCATTCTCCATGTTTACCCAAAAAAAAGAACCATTCTCCATAGTGGGTCTTTTCAAAGAACAAGTGATATGATTGAGTCAATTTTTGTTATAATCAGATCAAATTTAATAAACTAATAAATTAAAAGTAGGGTAAATTACACTTTGGTACCCTGTGGTTTGACCCTATTTCACTTTGGTACCCTGTGATTTGAAACTTGACACTTTGGTACCCTGTGGTATTCTCCATTAACACTTTGGTACCCTTTGGAGCTATTTTGTAATTTTAACCATAACAAATTTTTCAAAAATTACATATTGACCCCAAAAAATTTCAAAAAATTACAAATAGGTCCCTGGATACTTATTATCTAGGGACTAAAATGGAAATTATAAAAACTTTTTGGGGTCAATATGTAATTTTTGCAAAATTTGTTATGGTTAAAATGACAAAATAGCTCCAAAGGGTACCAAAGTGTTAATGGAGAATACTTCAGGGTACCAAAGTGTCAGGTTTCAAACCACAGGGTACCAAAGTGAAATAGGGTCAAACTACAGGGTACCAAAGTGTAATTTACCCTTAAAAGGGGTAATAATCATATTTATTTTTGCTATATTTTAAAACATATTCATAAAAAGTTAATTAGCTTCTTTAACTTAGGATTTATATATATATATATATATATATTGGTCATTTATGGCCAGACATGAAAGAGAAACAAAATACAAAGCCTGTTCAGAAAATTGGAGGTAAAAGGGAATCTACTATGGGATAAGAAAATCTCAATACAAACATTTTTAACTTCCAAAACTCACATCTCATATAGAAGAGAAATCTAGCAACAAGCAACACACAAATAGAGGAGAATAATACAATAGATAATCATCAAATTATACTAAAAAGGAGAAGAATTAAATGGCAAAACACATCAAAATAAAAATGATACAAAACAAACGGCAAGCTTAGATCTCCACTTATTTACAGTTTGATTTTCATCTCATTCGTTGATCCCCAAGGATTGAATTCTACTAGATTATGAAAACCTCTTTAATATATTGGTCAGTTCTTCACCATTATCTTACATTTGAGAAGAAGTTTAAGTTATAGATCTAAACTCTAAAGTATTCAAGTTGGTTTCAAAACAAAAATATTCCCACTATTGGAGAGAGAGAGAGGCACTTTCCACAAATGAGAGAAAAACACCTATAAAAAAAATAAAGAAAAGGAGGGGTTGTGGACGGCAATCCCTCAAACAACGCTCAACATATTCTAAAAAAACCCTAACAGAAACGTGAGAGATTAATTAAAACCACGTTCATATTATATTTTATTATACAAATATAATGTCTAATTTTAAGAGAGACAAAACTCTAAAGCCCATGAAAAAGGGGTTTTTCACCTCACCACCTCCGATTATATTAGGATCCTCATAAAGGAAAAAAAAATTAAGGGAGAATTGAAAATGAAGAACAATAACATCTCATTCAAATAGAGAAAAGAATTAAGGACTAAATTGAAAAAAAAATTGTGGGATTAAATTGAAAGATATTAATTTATGAGAGGTAAAAATAAAATTTTAATATTTTATTAGTTGAACCAAACAATTCTTTAGTAGTTCACCGGTCCAACTCGATTCTGATGGTTCTTTTTAGTTATTTTCAGTTAAATTCAACATTTCAACCCAACAAGCTAAATAATTTTTAAAATTAAACTAACTCATTCTTCAATTTAATCAACAATTAAATCAGTCAACATTGATGGAAATTGGAAAACAATGTTAAATGATGAAACAAATACATTCGATAACTTTTTTTTTTTTTTTGACGACGTGGGACATCAAGTGCCATGTGAAGATAGGATCTTAATTGGAAAGTATCTAGTAGTGACGGTGCTGACTGTGGCTCTCATTCAAATGCATGTGACAAAGATTAGGGTAATTGAAGTAGAGGATAAGACATTGGAAATAAGGACGTGGGAAAATAAGGTACATTAGATATGTTGAATGGTTGAGATTGATGGAAATGCATGGAGAAATTTACAAGAGGGAAATTTGATGAACCTGGTTTTGGCCGGGGGGCATTACCTGGTTCGATGAGGCAACTCTGCGTCGGAAGTCGCCTGCAAGTTAATGAATACATAGGGGTGGCTCCTCTCCGGAAATAAGGACGTGGGAAAATAAGGGACATTAGATATGTTGAATGGTTGAGATTGATAGAAATGCATGGAGAAATTTACACGAGGGAAATTCAGGGGATCCAAGATCCGTGAAGATAATACACAAAGTATCATTGGACTAAAGCATATATTTAAATTACTTTTAAGTGCACTTGCTGAGAAACTTCAAGACTTTGGGCTTAAAACATAAAGCTCTGAGGCCTAGTCAATTTTGCAACAAATGTCAAATACATTAGGGTAAATTACACTTTGGTACCCTGTGGTTTGGTCATATTTCACTTTGATACCCTGTGGTTTAAAAAATGACTTTGGTACCCTATGGTATTCTCCATTAACACTTTGGTACCCTTGGGAGCTATTTTGTAATTTTAACCATAAAAAATTTTGCAAAAATTACATATTAACCCCAAAAAATTTTTAAAGTTTTCATTTTAGTCCCTAGATAATATGTATCCAGGGATCTATTTGTAATTTTCTAAAAATTTTTGGGGACAATATGTAATTTTTGCCAAATTTGTTATGATTAAAATTATAAAATAACTCCAAAGGATACCAAAGTATTAATAGAGAATACCACAAGATGTCAAAGTGTTACCTTTTAAACTACAAAGTACCAAAGTAAAATATAACCAAACCACAAGATATTAAAGTGTAATTTACCCGATACATTATTAGGCCTGGATGGATATATTGGGCCCAATAAGAAATACCAAACAGATTTTAGATAAATTTTAGTGGTTCAATAAAATGTATTTGAGTTTTTTTTTTGTCATTATAAAAAACAAACATGAATTTGCATAGGGAAATATTTTCTGAGAAAATTTTCACTTGGATAAAATTTAGCCCAACACGCAACACATCTCTCTCCAATAGAGATTTTATGCAATTTACTTTTAAACACTTTAGCAAAATAAAAGAGATGCATCTCATAAACGCAAAATATATTGAGTTTTTTTTTTTTTAATTTTACGGTACAGTGTAAGTACGTAACCTTCTTTAATGAAGTAGAATTCTTAATTTGTATGTTGGCCTAAAAAAATTAATTTGGGAATATATATCCTATTGTTACATGCAAGAAAAAAATATAACTAAAGTTTTAGAAAAAGCTTAAATAGTTTTGAGTATCATTGTGGATGTGAGAAAAATGTACACCATCATCATGATGCTAGTACTTTTGTAATTAAACCGCCATTGTTGAAAAATTATCCCAAATCCATCACGAGGGACCAATTTATCTCACTTGGAATTTGGGAGGTGTCAAAATCCTATTGGTGCATGGTTGAGAAAATTCAAAGCACAAGATAAACCCTAAATTAATTACAGAGAAAGAGCTATTGATTGACTAATTGCACAAAGAAGAAAAAAATAATTAAGTATGAAGAGTGGAGCCCATGTTTGGGTGTGGCAATGGCCCTTCTTATATCAAACAAATTAAAGGGTGAAGAATGTAACCCTAATTAATTATGACCCTAAGAAAATGGGTTGACATGACCCCAAAAACAAAAGGGTTGACATTTATGTGTTTGCCCTCAAAAAATGAAAAATCTCTAGTATCACTCATGTGATTTAAATTGTGACTTTGTGTCTTGTCAATTTTAAAACATTACATTTTAATTTTTAATATATATATATAACATAAATACGAAAATAGAGATATAATTCCAATTTCCATGATCTTTTATATTTTTATGTTATTTTTTTTAATCTATAATACCAAATTAAGCAAAGACTAATTTAAAGAAGCATAAATATGTAAAGGCAAGTGTATATGTACGTATATATACATATGTAATTAAACTTATATTTTGAAATATGTTGTTTTATGTATAAATTTAAAAGAAAGGCTGCTTTTTGAATAAGTCTTTTTTCACAATACATACTAAGTATGAATTAAATAATAAATTTGTATTTTACAAGTACAAATGATATTCCACAAACTCTATAATTTAATTTAAGTCTCTCCGCCCTCTTTCCTCTTTCTCTCTAAACCTAACTCCTCCCTCCTCTTTTCTTTTTTTTTTCTTTTATTTTGTAGTTCAATAATTCAGAGTCAATTTAATCTCTCTTTCAGTGGTGATTTTCTTAGATATGAGTTATATCTCCTTGTGTGGTGTCTTTCCCTTTGTAGTGTATTTCCTTTTTATTGTCTTTTTTTTATATATATATATGGTTTTTGCTCTGTTCGGTGATAACTTTCAAATCTTTTGATTATATTTTTGGACTCTACCGTCAAGTTTAGGTGGAAGTTAATGACATTCACATCTGAGAAGGTGATTTCTTTTTTGATCAACCGTGAGTATGATAGTAAATATCTTGTTGACAACACAGTTTATGATGATTTCATCCTGAGGTTTTATTTCTTATAGGATCAGCTTGTCCTCTGAATTTCTTTCGCATAGGACTTATTTATGCGTCCAATTCGCTCTCAGTTTAATAATGTTTACTTTTATACTTTTTTTTTTGTAGTATCGGTTTTGAAATATCTGAACGTTTGTAAGTGTCATTTGACTTTCATCTGATATATTTTACTAGTTATTTATCAAAAAAAAAAAGTATAAGTTTAATTTTTAAAAATTAGTTGTTATACAATTTCTTATATATATATATATATATAT
>QANZ01049895.1:28543-62031 GCA_003254925.1 Chamaecrista fasciculata | reverse complement strand
AAAAAAAAAAAAAAAAAAAAAGCCAATTGTGAATCGGCGGAAGGTGTTGGGATTTGAGAATCGGCGGCGGTGAAGGAAGAAGAAGAACGTTGCCGATTGACAAAGATTGAAGAAGGAGAAGAGTTGTTTGGTGGGTTCTTTATTTGGGGAAAAATTGTTTCAAATACTAGGTTATTCATTTTTTTTACACTTTGGTCCTATTATGAAAAGAAAGGACCTTAATTCAAAAAAATAAAACTTTTTGGGTAATGTAAACCAATTTTTTTCTTTTATTTAACAGATAAATTGGATGGAAATTGGAAAGAGGCTAATGGTAGAATTTTTTAGAAACTTGAGGGACCAAAATGGAACTTTGAGCAAACTTGAGGAACCAAAATAGGACTTTAGCCTAGATTTTTTATGAAATTACTATTATACCCTCACTGATTTGACCTAAATTTAACATAAGGGTGTTATTACGTAATTGAAAACTCAAGGGTTCTATTTGCACAAATTGAAAACTCAGGGGTGTTATGTGCACCCACCCTAAAACTCATGGGTGTCTCTGAATTTTGGCAAAAAAAAAATATATCAAAACTATAACTTACTCATCCAGTTCCTTATCCGTTTTCAATTTCATTTTGCATTTGCTTCACATTGACTTAAATCTTCAAGGTTTGGGGCTTTGCACTCTTCATTCTCTTTGTTGCTCAATTCCTCCAAGTTTGTTTTGTATTTTTGTGTAAGTACAATTAACTTTTTCTTTCTTTGCAATTAACTCTTGGATAGATTTTGGAATAATCTTTATCAAGATTTGTGTCATTTGATCTTCTTTTTTCCATAAAATTCCATTATATCTTCATTTAAAATTTAAGATTTTCTTACTATACCATCTATGTGTCATATTTAATTTCTCTTCAACTTCATAATTATTAAAGTTGAAGTCTGCTTATAGAATTAGTAATTTTTATAATGCGTTAAATGGCTTTTGCCCACAAAATGTGACCATGTTGACTTGGTTTAATAGTATATAAAGATATTGTGATGCTTTGTTCTATCTCATTTTCTGCTAAATGTATTTACATTTTGTTTAATAATAGACAATTTTACTTTTCAAAAAAAAAATTAATAAACATAGAGGCAATATATTGGAATCGAAAGAAAATTGAAATATGTTTTTCTTATTTTCCTAGTGATCATTCATACGTGAATTTCATTATTCAATGATGAATTTGCTCATATATAATGTACTTTTTTATTAATAAGAGAAAACCTACTTTTTCTGCTTGAATTGTTACTGAGTCGATGATTTAGTCCTTGAATTGTAGGAAAATACGAATCAGTCCCTGAATTTTACACCACTGTCAACCTTTTGGTCCCTGGGTTTGTTAAATGATGATGTGGCCAAGTTAAATAATTATATGGTCTCCAAATTAACTGCCCTACTCAGATTTATTTTACACATAATAAAAAATAATTTATAATTTTCATCCATGTCTTTCATCTATAAGCACACCTCTCTCACGTGCATTCTCTTGCTTCCATCATCCTCCTCCACACACACGTGACCTCCACGCTCCACATCACCATCTCCGACGTCGCCAGCAAGCACCGACCCGAACTTCACCTACAAGTAGACCTGATCATGGGCTTGAAAGCCCACTCGGCCCGAGTAGTCTGGCCCGACAAAAATGCAATATGAGCCCAAAAATAAAAGGCTGAACAAAAAGGGCCCGAATTTAAAAAGCCTGAATATTATCGGGCCAGGTTCGGGCTTCTTTTCAAGTCCGGCCCGAAAGCTTGAGCCCGAGTACTATGTATATATTTTATAATTTTAAGTATAATATATTATAAAAATATATATATTATATTACAAAGTAAAATTGTTAATAATATATAGGGTAAATTACACTCTGGTACCCTGTGGTTTGAAACCTGACACTTTGGTACCCTTTGGATCTATTTTGTAACTTTAACCATAACAAATTTTTCAAAAATTACATATTGACCCCAAAAATTTATAAATAGGTCCATGGATACATATTATCTAGGGACTAAAATGAAAACTTTAAAAACATTTTGGGATCAACATGTGATTTTGAAGTTATGGTTAAAATTACAAAATAGCTCCAAAGGGGTTTTGAAGTTACTTTACTTCTCAATTTTGACGACCACGACAGCACCACCACCGAAGATAGTGTGTTAACGCCGGGAGCAAGAGTTATTGGTATTTCTGCTCGATTTCTCTGTATTCGAGACTCACCAGCGAGTTTGTGTGTGGTTGCTGGAATTGTGAAAAACAGAAGAGAGAGGTTTTTCGGATATCTCAATTGCATGGACCAGTTTGTTAAAGATGACAAACATTATAGATTGTTCTGTAATTAGTTAGGGACTAGTGTGAAAGAAAAATCTTGAGAAAATGGAGGATTCTTAAGGGCCATAAAACTAAAAAAATGTCAGGTTGTGATAGGGGTGTTCAAACTCCAGTTTGGTTCGGTTTTGACATTTTTTTTCAACTGAACCGAACGGATTGGATGACAACTAAAGTCATCCAATCAATCCAGTCATTTTGAGCCAACCGACCAATCCAAATCGACTTCAATCGGTTTGGATTGGATCAGTTAATCGGTTTTCTACATATTTAATAAGTTCAAAATCTGAAAACTACAAAATATATAAAAATCTAGAAAATATAAGAAAAGATTAGAAAGTATGAATTGTGATGAAAGATGGAGGTTGAAGATGAAGTGATGAAAGAAGGATGAAGTGTGAAATTATGAATTGTGAAATAAAGAGTGACTTGAGTTTGAGTGTGAGTGACCACTAGGTAAGAAAAAATGAGAACAGGAAATCAACTAATCAAGTTTAGAAATATTAATGATTATTTATTTAATATAGTATAAATAATATTTAATTAAATTATTAATATGATTCAGTTTAGTTTGGTTGGTTTTTAGTTTTCAAAACCAATCGAACCGAACCAATCGATTTTCATTTATTTTTCATCCAATTCAACCGACTAGATAATTGGTTTTGATCGGTTTTGACTGATTTAATTGGATTGGATTGGTTGAGTTTGGATTGGATTAGATCTGAACAGCCCTAAGTTGTAGTATAATTGACTCAAATATGTAACGTTGAGAATATAATCGACTAGAAAAAAAAATCGTTGAGAAAAATAACCCCGGTACCAACAGTATTTTTGCCCTAAGTCAATAATTTAACTCGTTTACCCAATCAACTGTATTTTATTTGGTTGTACACTTGTTTTTTTTATTAAACAACCTTTCCTTCTTGTTTCAGTTATCTGGTTACGTTAATACTAATGCCTTCTTATAAATAGATCCTAAGTTCTATATAATATTGTGCTCACAAAAGTTAATTCTGAATCGATCAAATTCGATCAAGCGTTCCACTACTTCGCCCGACAATAATCACATAATCAGACAGTGATTTTAAAGCATGATTTTTCAATTTTGGACGGGAGATTTTAGAAACAAAGTGGGTCAAATAATTTTAAAATACAAGCTGAGACTGAACAGCTACGACTAGAAAACTAAAAATAACCATCACTTGATCATTATGGAGAAACCACCCTGGAAGATCACAAAAACGAAGAACTAACATGCGAAACATATTGGATACACCATCCTTAAACAAAAAATCTGCAAAAATAGGTGGATTAACATGGCCTTAATTCGATGGCCGCATATAAATAGATGTAACAAAGTTCCACATCAATAAGCCAAACCTGACGAGGGTTTACTTCACAAGTTCAAAAAGTAAAATACCAGACAAGTGCTCAGTATTGATTCTAAATGACAAAATTACCATAAAAATTAAAAACAAAACTAGAGATACTCAACTTTTAAAAAACTCAGTAACTGCAAAAAGAGATACGGTATTTGGAAAAGGGCAGTAACATAATTTAAAGCTTGTCCTCGTATTCCGAAAGTGGGGTCATCTGCTCCTTCAAACCCTTCCTCTTGCGAATATCAGCAACAAGCTGTGAAGCTTGGGAACCAGCCTCCATCGGGTCTGACGACATCATATCCCAATGATCAAATACACACTGAGGGAAAGCCTGCCCTGATGTTGCGGCCCTGAGAGTGCTGGAGAACCCGAAAGACTCGATGACGGGAAGGTATGCTTTGATGTTGTAAAGCGGTGTACCCGGCCTCTGCATCTCCTCAAAGACGTGACCACGTTTCTGGTTAAGAACACTGTAGATACCACCAAGAGCCTGCTCAGGAGCCTGGATTTCGACCAAGTAAACCGGCTCGAGAAGCCTGGGCTTCGCGGTCAGTTGTGAAGCATAGAAGACTCTCCTTGCAGTAGGGATGATCTGACCACCGCCTCTGTGGATAGCATCAGCATGAAGAACAACATCGCAGACTTCAAAACATATGGCCCTCATGTTCTCTTCAGCCAATGCACCTTCCTTTGACGCCCACTGGAACCCGGCAACCACTGAGTCCTTGATTTCATTCAGGTACTGCACTCCCTTACACATATCCACCACCATGTTTGGACCAAGAGTCTCAGGTCCAAAACACCAGATTTTCTTAGCAAGGTCCTTGTCCCAACCATACTCTTCAGATAAGATTTTAGAGCGGACTTTGGGATCATCCCTCGGTCCAATCTTGCCATCATCAATTGCCNAGTTAATAATCATGTAGAAATATTTTTATAGTACGTAACAAAATTATTTATATTAACAATAAAAATATAATATAATTGTAAAAATGACAATAATAAACTATAATAATAGTGATAAAGATAATGGTAAGGATAGGAATTTACTCTACAATCGTGTTTGATTTTGTTACTTTGGTGGCAGCCATACATCCAGTAAAATGGGTTTGTTTTATTTAAATAATACAAATAAAAATATTCATCACCCAAAATAAAATTATTCCTCGTATCGGTGCCACGTGGCACCCGTTTATTTTATAATTTTTTTAAAAAAATAAAGAAATTGCAGCATGTGCTGCGATTTGAGAAAGACAAATCGTAGCACATGCTGCGATTTCTTTTCTTACAAATCGTAGCATGTGCTGCGTTTTGAGGAGCAGAATTAATTAAATTCTGCTCCCAAGCCGAGGGAACATTTAGGGTATTAGGATTTTTATAATTTTGGGGTTTAGGGTATTAGGGTTTAGGATTTTGTGTAAATAATTTTTATTAATTTTGAATAACTAATTTATTTGAACAATTGAAATAATTATTTTCAAAAATAAAATTATAGTATTGTTAAAATAGAAAAACCTTTAGTATTCTTAATGGTTGAAAAAATAAAAAATATCGATTTAAAAAAATGTTTGTTAAAATAATAACTAAGTTAAAAAACTTTGTTGTAAAATACTATATTGAGATGTTTTGGAAGTTGATAAAATTAATTTCAATGTTGAATAATCAATTAATTCCGACAAAGAAACACTAATATTTTTTAAAATATGTTAATTAATATAATTAACAAAATTAAATATATCAACTAATGAAATGAATTTAAATGAAGTTCTAGTTATCTTCCTAACAAAATTATATCAACTAAAAAATTAATTATACAAAATTAATTATATTAAGTAAGAAAATTAATTATACAAGTCATCCGCCTCATCCTGGGGTATATCTATCTGGAGGCTGGAGCGTGTCTCGATTACGTAGATGGGGCGGTGAGAAAAATGAATCCAATGCATCCTGCATAGAAGACAATGTTTGTGATGGAGGCATGTCATGCTATTAAAATGTTTGTGAAAGAGGAGGAGGCATGTCATGCTGTGAGAGATCCATGTAAGGCATATGCTGCTACCCTGGATATACAGGAGTCGTCAACAAGTCCATGAAAGGTACCTCATGAACTTGCTACTGGGGAAGAGATACCCCAAGTGACAAGTCCAGGAAATCAAAATTCTGCGAACGGCAGGACGACGACTCCAGGATGTTTAACGTGGCCGAAGTACCACCGAAGTTGAACAAGGCCGGAGGTGCCGAAGGACCACCATTGAAGAATCCCGACAAACCAGAAAAATCGAGGGATGAATGCCTAGGCGGCTACTGATAAGGCGGCTCCTAGTAAGGAAGCTCCTGATAAGCAGGGGACGACACATGGTATGTATGTCTCGGTGGCTCCTCATGTGCCGGGGGTGGCGGCAATGGCGGCAACGACTGATCGTAAATGATCTAATGTGGTTGTCTAGACGAAGTATGCCCTTGTCGTCACCTCTTGTTTCTAGGGGTGACTGTGTCGGAGCAATTTCTAGCAAATTCGACGTTGTCATGGCCATCAACTCTTCGTCGTGATGGACCCGCCTCCCGACTACATCCAGCTATATTATTCGTGCCTCCAAGTAAGTCAAATAGACCGGTGAGTGGTGGGTCAAACTCAGATCGATACACACTTGAAGATGCAAAATTCTCAGCTGCAGGGACAATCAAATTTCTGTTCTGTGTGGGGACTTCTTCGAAGGCAGGGACAATAACATTTCTGTTCTGTGTGGGGACTTCTTCGAAGGCAGGGACCATTTCATTATTCAGATCAATTGCACAGTTCACAACTTCTACATACAACTCAAGCACAAGCATTGAGTTTCCCATTAATGTCAAGTGTAAATCCCTCATTGACTCCACACAATCATCATCCACTAAGTTAAAAGTCGAATAGACATATCTTCCACACATTCTATACACGATGGAAGTTATCTCTTCTAGGGGAGAAAGTCTTAGTTTCTGCCTAATCAATTCATTTAATCTGTCCAACATAGTGTCACTAGACAACGTCATAACTTTTTTATGTTTAGATTCAAACACAACCCCATTGACACCAGTAGAGATTGTTCCATGACTATATAACAAGCATCTGACCGTCGTTGCCATTTTTTTCTAATAAATAAAACTTAAATACAATTATTATCTAAAATGGATTATATTTATGATAATAATATTCTAACATTATCTAAAATATAATATCTAAAAAACAAGTTTTACCCATTATTTTAAAGTTATCTAAAATTTTCTCTAACAAATATATATTATTCTTCAAAATTATACAATATTTTTTAAAATCTAAAAATTTTATTTAAACTAATAAATCAATCCAAATCAAACCACATTATCTTTATAGATCATCAAAAAATTAATCTCAAACAAATAATTTATTTAATAACATTATCTAACAAAATAATCTCTAACAATATTTTATTTAACAAATATATCACTAATATTATCTGTGACAAATCAATCTCTAACAATATTAATATTATATTCAAAGTTATCTAATACTAAATCTAACAATTTTATCTCTACCAATATTATTTTCAAGATTATCCAATATTTCATCTAACAAACCTATTTTCAAAATTTTCTAATACTAAATCTAACAATTTTATCTCTAGTAATATTATTTCAAGATTATCTAATATTTCATCTAACAAACCTATTTTCTAAAATATCTACTATTTTACCTAACATACCATTTTAACAAAATTCAACAAAATATTATTTTTCTAATTAACCAACTACTAAATACTTTATTTATGAAAAAAAAATCAATTTTTATAACATTAATTTTTTTTCCGAAATTATTTAATATTTACATTATTATTTTTGAAATTATTTTATATTTAATATTTAAAATATTATTTTGAAATTATTTAATACTTAAACCAACTAAATTAAACATCATCTAACAAATAAAAAATATCATACAACTTCCAAAAAATAAATAACATCATCTAACAAAAATTTATCTAACAAAATATTAACATGAGATACTTACCTTCTTGAATTTCTTTTTTATTCTTCCTTCTTTCTCCTTCTTCCTCTTTTTCTCCTCCTTTTTTAACTAACAAAAAAAATATAACAATTATTTTAAATACTTTATCAATATAATCTCATAAAATTATTAATACTAAAAAAAATTAATTAATTTCAGTTAAAATAAAATTAAAAAAAAATTACTTACATTTTTTTTCCACAAATTTCTCTTCTTTTCTTCTTCTCTTCTTTCTTTTTTTTCTTCCTCTCTTCGGCTATCTCTTTCTCTCTGCCTCTCAAATCTCTCTATCTCTCAAATCCCTCTCTCAATCTCTTTTCTTCCTTCTCTATGCGGCCAAAAATCCTAATAATCCCCCCCCTGACGCTTTAAATAGAGGGTCTCTCCCTCTCTCTTTTTCGGTCCAATCACCACTTAAAATCGCAGGTCAAACTGCGATGCTCGCCTGACATGTGTCAGGCAAATATCGTAGTTTGACCTGCGATTTTATAGTGTCAGTTGAAATCGCAGGTCAAACTGCGATTGTTGACTCACGCACGTCAGTCAACAATCGCAGTTTGACTTGCGATTTCTTTTTTAAAAAAAAAAATTGTAAACAAACAAGTACCACATGGCAGCCATATGCAAAATTTTTTTTTTGTTATAAAAATCTTTTTTTTATTATATAAATAAAAAAATCGTAAAATGAGCTAGTAGGTTTTGGTTCAATTCCTAAAATATTATTTTATAAGAACTAACTTAGAAAATTAAAAAAATAAAATAAATTAATTTTATAATTTTTAAGAATTAAATAGTATAAATTAAATTTTAAAAACTGATTTTTCAACTCATATATCTTCTAAGTTCTAACGATTAAGTTTTATTATTCTTATATAGTTCCTTCTTTTCAAATAATTTAAAATTTTATCATCTTTCAAAACTTAAACTTTTAATTTGCGTGTTCTGTTTTTCGTTTATTTTTCTATTAATTTACTTTTAAAATATAAAACGAAATATACTTGGAACAAGTAAGAGGAAAAAATTAGAATGAAGGTGCTTGTATAATAGAAAAAATGTGGTGGATCAAAAATAAAAAAATAGAACAGTTTTATCGTGCTATGTTTGGATATAGGAATATTGATGTGTATATACAATCCGATTGTTGGGAAGACTTATGTGTTGTGCTTTCTGTTTTGGCATTCACACTTGGAGTATACATAATTATAAAATAATAATAAAGTGACAAAAGTACTAATTTCGTCCCCAAACTTTACATCAACTGTCAATTTCGCCCCCAAATTTTTTTTGCTGTCAACTTCGTCCCCAAACTTCACACCAACTGTCAATTTCATCCCCAATCTATTTTTGCTGTCAATTTCGTCCCTAAACTTTACATCAACTGTCAATTTCGTCTCTGATCTTTCACATTTTCATCAATTTTATCCTTTGACTAACTTCTTTTAATAAATTAACGACAGACTGCATCCTGTTTTTGAATCTAAGTTAGGATTTAAGTTTTTTTTTTCTATCAATTTTACATTATATATCATTAGCCACAGATTTTGTCATCAATATTTGGCTAAAGTAAGAGTAAAGGATAAAATTGACTAAAATGTGAAAGATTAGGGACGAAATTGACATGTGTAAAGTTTGGGGACGAAATTGACAACAAAGAAAGATTAGGGACGAAATTAACAGCAGGTGTAAAGTTTGGAGACGAAATAAGTACTTTTGCCTAATAAAGTTATACAAAAAATTAATTAACTTCTCATTATTTTTTTAATCATAAAAATAATAAAAGAAATATTATACTTTAAATAATTTTATAATTTTTATTACTGATTTATTATTTTAAATTAAAACTTTCTTTCAAAACCACTTATATTTGTTATACATTTATGCCATAGAAAGGGTAACTAAGAAAATGTATCTAATCTTCTAATGGTAAAATTCGCTATTTTTATCCATAAAGATTGGGTCTGAGAGAGGTCTCATATTTAATAACTTACCGATTGACCGGTTTAACAATACTTTTGTAGAAACAGCGAATTGACTTCTAAATTTCATTCATTTGTACTTATAATAATAATAATTTGCTTTTTCAAAATTTTTGGTCTTACAAGTTTTAAAACAAATTTAAATACTAAAAAGTATGTTTTTTCAAATAACAAACGCATCGGGAGAGTAGGTTAATATTTGACAGAAGAAGTTGCTCTGGAAAATCAAACAATAACTAGAGAGACTACAACTCCACAAAGTTCAACAACTATATTTGGCCTCAAAATCCATAAACCAAGATCAGCATAAATAGGTCAATTAACACGGACGTAATTCAATGCCCTCATATATATCGATGTAATAAAGTTCTACATCTATATAAGCCAAATCTGACGAGGGTTTAATTCATGAGTTCAAATGTAAAATACCAGACAGGAGCTCAGTATTAAATCTAAATGACAAAATTACCATAGCAGAACAAAACTTAAGCTACTCAACTTCTAAATAAAAAAACAAAAAACTCAAATAACAAGACCTCGCTGCAAATGGGGAAGAACTGACAATTTAGAGCTTGTCCTCGTATTCTGAAAGTGGGGTCATCTGCTCCTTCAAACCCTTCCTCTTGCGAATATCAGCAACAAGCTGTGAAGCTTGGGAACCAGCCTCCATCGGGTCTGACGACATCATATCCCAATGATCAAATACACACTGAGGGAAAGCCTGCCCTGATGTTGCGGCCCTGAGAGTGCTGGAGAACCCGAAAGACTCGATGACGGGAAGGTATGCTTTGATGTTGTAAAGTGGTGTACCCGGCCTCTGCATCTCCTCAAAGACGTGACCACGTTTCTGGTTAAGAACACTGTAGATACCACCAAGAGCCTGCTCAGGAGCCTGGATTTCGACCAAGTAAACCGGCTCGAGAAGCCTAGGCTTGGCAGTCAATTGGGAAGCATAGAAAACTCTCCTTGCAGTAGGGATGATCTGACCACCACCTCTGTGGATAGCATCAGCATGAAGAACAACATCACAGACTTCAAAACATATGGCCCTCATGTTCTCTTCAGCCAAGGCACCTTCCTTTGACGCCCACTGGAACCCGGCAACCACTGAGTCCTTAATTTCATTCAGGTACTGCACTCCCTTACACATATCCACCACCATGTTTGGACCAAGAGTCTCAGGTCCAAAACACCAGATTTTCTTAGCAAGATCCTTGTCCCAACCATACTCTTCAGATAAGATTTTAGAGCGGACTTTGGGATCATCCCTCGGTCCAATCTTGCCATCATCAATTGCCTCAGCAAGCCCATCCTCCAAGGGTCTAGCTTCCATGTACAAACGATTGTGCTTGTTGGGTGACTTGCTCATCACAGTTCGGCATGATCTCTCAAGGACAGTCTCACGGAAGGACACAACAGGGTCAGACTTAATAATCTCAGCCCCACCCATGAAATCCTCCTGCAAGTCCTTCAAACAGATTTCAAGATGAAGTTCTCCTGCCCCAGCAACAATGTGCTCTCCTGACTCCTCAATAGTACAAACAACCATAGGATCTGACTTGGCCAGTCGCTTTAGACCTTCAACAAGCTTGGGTAGATCTGATGCCACCTTGCACTGAACAGCAACACGAACAACAGGAGAAACAGAAAACTTCATAGCTCGGATGGGATGAGCGTCAACTTCCTTCTCATTTGTTAATGTGGCATTCTTCGTAATAAATTGATCCAAACCAACCATGGCAACTGTATTACCGCAAGGCACATCCTCAACTGTTTCTTGCCTCTTTCCCATCCAAATCACAGTTCTCTGTACACTCTTAACATACAGATCCTTCTTCTCTCCTGGAACATAGTTTGGTCCCATAATTCTCACCTTCAAACCAGTAGAGACCCTACCAGAGAAGACACGTCCAAAAGCAAAAAACCTTCCCTTGTCAGATGCAGGAATCATCTTTGACACATACAGCATGAGAGGACCCTCAGGATCACAATTTCTGATAGCAGTAGCATATGTATCATCAAGTGGACCCTCATACAAGTTCTCAACACGATACTTTTGGGCCCTTGCTGGTGATGGAAGATGAAATATCATCATTTCCAACAACGCATTACTTGCTGGCAGCCAGGTTTGCATCACACGTTTCATCAATGCTTTACCCATCAAGTCCTTCTCATCAGATTTCATGGTCACTCCAAGTTTTGTTAACATGGGCCACAACTTATCCTTCTGATCATTCATACAAGTATTGATTATCTGCTTGATGGGCTCATAACAGAACTGAACAAACCCACGCTTGCAAGTAGGAGAACCAGTATTCTTGGTTGTCCATTTCTTGGTCGCTGGATCAAAGAAATTCTCACCCCAAAGCCTTTCCATCATCTTTGCCTCATCAACTCCAAACTTTGAGGCATACATTTTAGCAAAGTTAGTCAATGTGAAAGCCCATCCATGCAAACCGGCAGAAAAAGCAACTGTTCCTTTTTCTGGGTAAACCTGGACATCACCAAGAAGTGGATCTTCATATGTAGCCATGATCACATTAGCATTCTCAATAACCCTCTGAAACGTTTGGTAAGCTTCCTCTCCGTCCACCTGGAGCTCAAGGAAGCACCTGTCCATCTTATTGACAGTCAGAACAGGTCTAATCCTTTCTCCCAAGGCCTGTCGAAGCACTGTTTCTGTCTGGACACATACACCCTCAACACAATCCACCACCACTAATGCTCCGTCAGTGATGCGAAGTGCTGCTGTGACCTCAGATGAGAAGTCCACGTGCCCAGGGGAATCAATCAAATTTATGAGGTATTCGTTCCCTTGCCTCTCTCCCTTGAAGCTTTTCAGTTCATCCGCAGACATCTCATAATAGAGGGAGATACCAGTAGACTTAATTGTGATACCACGCTCAGCTTCATCTGCACGGGTGTCAGTCATCCTGACATCACCTGCCACTTCCTGGGCAATAATACCGGCAGCAGCAACAAGAGAATCCGTGAGAGTTGATTTTCCTGCATTGGGGAAGCCAAACAACAGTTATCCAGAGTAAAAGATTAAAGGTAATGCGTTAACTTAAATATAAATATATAACATGACAACAAATCATGACAAAGTTATACTTAACAGAAAAAAAATTTCTATAAACAACCACATTTGATGTCATCAGTATAAATAAAAAAAGTCCTATTACTTATAAGTATAAAGAAATTGAAACAACTGCAGCAGAACCTTCAAGCAACATAAGTTACAAGTGAACAATCTAGATAATTCTCCATAAAACTAACACCAAATCACAATTACATCTTTAAACTCACAGAAGATAAGGATAACGCGCATCATCATGACAATCTGGATATGTAACAAAGTGCAAGTAACAAGAAGAAGCAATAGAAATTGTACATACCATGATCAACATGAGCAATAACAGACATATTACGGATGTTGTGCTTATAGTCCATAATACGACGAAGCTCCTCAGCTGTGAACTTAACCTGCGGGTATTGACACAATTCCAAGGTTCAATGATCCACAACCAATGAAAATTCCAAGACTCAAAATACGAGAAGAAAAATTATTATTTTTTTTTTTTTGGCCAGAAGAAAAATTATTTATTGAACTTACCATCTTGACTAGACTTAAATGTCCACACACAAAATCAGTCTGTAAAAGCTGTTGTGAAACTGCAAAACCAATCAAATAAGTTAGACAAATAATTAGATAGGCCGAAAGTAGAAATTGATTAAATTAACAATTTTCCATTCAAAAGACACAAACTTTGTGCAGAGAAGATAATTCGATTGCTACCTGTGTGCTTATATAGCTAGAATCAGTCCCAAAGAGAAATACTTATTTAAAGCTTATGCGTATTAAATATTGAACCCAATGAAGTTTGTACGAAAAATCATCGTGAAGCTTCTTAAAACTAGGTAACATCAATAAGAACTAAGAAAAAAAAATCCATCTAATCTATAATCTATAATATCATCGAAAGCTAATACATACGGTCCACAATAGATTGATGTAAAACAGAAAAATCTTGTTCCTAATCAATTAACATATGACCAAGCTCGTAAATAATTTATACTATTCGACTAAAACATAGATCTTCAGCGAATCAAACAATGAAATATGAAAAACAAATCGAAGATCTGTTTAGCAACACATATAGAATCGATTAGAAAGAAAGTGATGAATCAGATAGAAAAACCTAAAGAAAACGTACCAGAGTGAGAGAGAGTGTGTGGCGGCGAGAACGAAGCCGCAAGAGTTGTAGTGAAAACTGAAATGCTTCGTGCTCGCAAACTCGCAATTGGGGTTTTTATCTTTTCTCGGGTCGGGTTTACCCAGCTTTGATATCGGAGTTCAGAAGTTTGGGCTTTCTTGGCCCAATTTTTAGTCTTTTTAAAATGTAACTTGTTTGTTTTTGTAGAAGTTTCCCATTACAAAAATGTCCTTCTCACACCTAAAAAAATTTGGGGGTTTTGATTTGTTTGTAGTGTACTTGAATGAAAATTGTAGTTGAATATAGGGATTTTTTGATAAATCATAGATGCTCATTTGATAAAGATCATAAACTTTTGGGATTAAAGTGTAATTAAATCAGGACCTATTCAAAAGAAATCTTATGAAAAGGAGAAAAATCTATAATATTAGAATTCTAAAGACCCTTTTATAATTAATTCTTTATGTTTTGATCCCTTTTAGTAAAAGGAAAGGACTTAAACGCATAAGAAAAGACTTTTTGGGAGATTTTTGACATTTTAACGTACATTTGCCGTTAAATCCTAACAGAAAAAAAACCTCAGGGGACCAAATCGCTAACGGAGCAAACCACGGGGTACCACAATGCAAAAATTTTTCTTTCAGGGTACCAAATTGCAATTTACCCAAAAAAATATTCTGTTGGTCCTCAAATTTTACACTAACTATCAATTTTGTCCTTATTCTTTTTTTGTGGTTAATTTCGTCTAAATATTTCACATTTTGGTCAATTTTGTCCTTAGACAAACTTTTTTCAATAAATTAATGACATACTTCAACCTATTTTTCAATTTGAGTTATGATTTGAATTTTTTTTTCTATCAATTTTACATTACATGTTATCAGCCACGAAAAATCTCTCGCTAATATTTGGCTAAAGTAAGAGTAAGGATAAAATTGACCAAAATATGAAATACTAAGGACAAAATTGACCACAAAAAAAGTTTAGAAATAAAATTGACAATTAGTGTGAAGGTTTGAGATCAAAAAAGTGTTTTTGCCAAAAAAAAAAACCAAACTTAATCTGAATTAAAGTTTCTAAAGGATTTCTAAAATTTATATTTTAGTCCTCAAATTTGTTCTAAAATTATGATTTAATTCTTAGATATTAAAATTATATTGTTTGGTTCCTTTTCTTTTAACAAACAGCATTTATTTAGTTCTCATATATAATATTTCAAGACTAAATAATCTGTGTTTGTAAAAGAAAAATAGAGACTAAATATTATATTTCTAATATTTAAAGATTAAATCGTAATTTTAAGACAAATTTAAAGATTGATAAATAAATTTTCTCCCAAAGGAAACGAGTCTAACAAAAAAATAACTACACAATTTGTTTTTCTTAACGAGTATAATAGAAAGTTCTCCCAAGAAAAGCAATATTTGGTCATTATGGTCAAAATATTTGGTATGATGGTGTTTGAGTTAATACACTTGGTTTTTTTTATTATTGCATGCTTGTGTTGAATACTGATATTATTTCTACTTTTACGGTTTTAACCAATTGTTATGATGTTGATGAATATTGAGAAGCTTGTTGTGTTTGGTATTCTCACTCTAATGTGGTGTACATGGCGCATCATATTGTGGTTAAATTTGATTGTTTATCTTATAGGCTTGGACTATTTGGGTCCAAGCTTAAAAGATAATATCCATTAAGTAATAAAAGAAATTTGAACTTAAAATGAGCTTATCTACTAGATACTCAAATTAAATAAGTAACTCAATCAAATACTCAAATACTACTTAACCAATACAACTTAGCCCAATCAAGAGGAATGACGTGGCATTCACAGCACTATATATGTTGAGTTGCTGACTCATCCACTCTAAAAGCGTCAAAATAGACCTCTAATAACAAATTTTGTAAAACTTACATATTGACCTCTAATATTTTCAGAAAATTACAAATAGGTCCTTGGATACATATTATCTAAGGACTAAAATGAAACTATAAAAAAGTGTTTGGGTCAAAACATAATTTTTGAAAAATATAGAAAATAAGATAGAATTACAAAACAGTCCCAAAACCTCTTATTCTCTTCCAATATCCTCTCACAACATCTCTTCAAGTACTCACACTCTACCTCTGTCTGCTTCAGCTTCGTTCTACATACACCCATATATATATTTCTCATCATCATAATTAATTAATCAGATACATATATAATAACTCGATCAATTTCAAATACATATATATAACGTACATACCTTGCCCTTCTATTTTGAAACCAGACTTCGACTTGGCGAGGCCGCAAATTGAGTTGTTTTGCAAGACCAAGCTTTTGTTTCTATATATATATATACAAATAGTGAATTAATTGAATTGAATTGATACATGTAATGAATGAATGAGTAATTACTAATTAATGATACATATAAACGTAGAGGGTTAAGAGTGGAGTGTTGTTTGAAGGTGTCTTCAAGAAAAGCAGATTGTTCTTTAGACAACCTCACCTTCTTTCTCGTACCACCATCAACAACGTTGTCATCTTCGTCGCTAATACCTCTTTGAACAATAATTATAATTTTATTTGTGATCAAATATATTATTATTTTATCTCTTATTTTTTTTTTAAAAAAAAAAACCATGTCATTTAAAACTGCCATGCCCGTAAGGAAAAGAGATATGTAGGAGAGAAAAGGCATATTAGTGGCATGCCCCAAGGTAACAAAATGAAACTAATTCTATAATTTGAAGACTAAAATGAAATAAAAAAATAGTTTGAGGACTAAAATAAAACAAAAAATAGTTTGAGAATCAAAACGTAACAAAGATTAGTTTGAGGACCAAAATAATATCATAATTTGAGGACCAAAACAGAACAAAAATAACTTGAGGACCAAAATGAAACTAACCTCATAATTTGAAGACCATAACAACTATTTAACTTTAAAATTATTACCAAAAAAAAAAGTTTGAGCTACCCAAGCTCAAGCTCATGGGCTTGAGTATATACTTGGCCCATTGTAATGAACATTATTTTATTTGGTCCAAGCCCAGTTACATAAAAGCCCATGGGCCCATAAACATGTCTATCCGGCAGATTATAAATTTATTTGAATTGAGGTGACCCAAACAAAAACAAGAAAATCAATTTAGACCAAAATCTTGGTAAAAGAAAACAAGAAAAACTGGGTCATTCAGAAAAGAAGAATGAAGCCCTGTTGAACTTTTTTTTTTTCACATTTTTCGGATAAATCCTTATCTCTAGAGTAATTTATTTGTTATCATTGTTTATTTAAAAAAAGGTGAGAGAGAGAAATGAACCAATTCTCTATATATCAGGCTATTATTCTTATTTAAATCAGTTTTCACAAAATTTTAAATTTTATTTAAGTATTACCAAATCTTTTGTCACTTTGATCAATCTTTAGTTAGTCAATACAAATTTACTATGTATATTTTATATTGTCTTTCATCAATATGATATTATTATGCATGTTATTTAATTTTAAAAAATCATGGCCGAAACATGTATATATCGTTATCATGCGAGCATAAGTCATGTAGAAAATTGCCTAAATAGAAGGCAACTATATATATATATAATTTTATTATGTCATGAGATGTATATATTTTGTTATGCATATAATACAAATGTACAAATCTCGTCTTGATGAACCAGGATTTGGCCGGGGGTCGTTTCCCGGTTCGCTGCAAGATTTTCCTGCAAGACAATGAACCACAGGGGGGTTCCCCTGTGATTCACCTCCGAAGCTTAAGTTAGTAAGAGTATGAGCTAGCATGAGTAGCGTGTGAGTAATGAGTTACGTACCTTTCATAGGGTTACCACCTTGTATTTATAGGCTTATTGAGGAGAGTCCCCAACAAACCAACTTCCTTGATTGTAGAAGAGATATTTTGAGTGATATGGGAGGTGAATCATTGGGCCAAGGGCCTCTTCTGCCAATTGGGCCTCCTAATTATTGGGCCTATTATCACTAGTCCCAACAAAAGAAGTGAAGCTCTGTCCCCATGAGATGTGTCCCCACGAGTGGATGACAGATACAACGTTTTTTGTTGGTTTGTTTTGAGGCGCTTTGTCCTTCCATTTCTGGTGCTTGGGCGTTTATCCTGATCAGGATTGATTCAAGATGTGCTTTGCACTGCCTGTGCATCTTTGTTGCTTGGGCGCTCATGCGCTTTGATCTCCTTAGCGGCGACGTGCCATTTGGGCGTTCTTGCCTGTCTAAAGGCTTCCTGGTCCGATTATGCATTCGGCCTGAACTTTGCCATTTGGACATAGTCAGATATTTGGGCTATTACCACTAGCCCCTTCGAAAGAAGTGAGATTGTGTCCCCACGAAGGGAGTCCCGCTTAACGACGCTGTCGTTCGCTTATGATTTCTTGATGGCGCCATTGGCGTCCTCGCTCCATTTGGAGGATTTTCATGTTCATAGCCTCATGGCTTACGTCGTCCATGATTTTGGCGCCCTCGCTGGGGCGGTTTGAGACTTAGTTTCCATTTGATTCTCCTGAAGACCTTGGCGGTCTTTGTGTTAGGTTGCCATGCTTTCCATGAAGTCGCTGGGACTTAATTATGAGGGCAATGGCCCGTAGTCGTGGGTAAGGCGCCATGCCTTCCTTGAGGGTTCTGGGACCCAAAGTTGATGTTTGATACATGCGCATGTTTTTGTGGCTAGCCTCCCAAGGGATGATGTCCGCATGGGGTGTGGGTGCCATTTTTTAAGATATTTGGGCGCTGGTGCCCCTAACATGTTTGTTATTAACTTATGCTTGGTTTACTTTGATTTTCCCTACGTTGCAACGCGTTTTTAACTTGCATTTTCGCGATTCGATCGCTATGTTTGTTTGCACACTAAGGTGCTGCCTCACGATGGGCACGCTTCGAGCGTTTTACGTATCATACGCTAAGTTTTGACTAGTCAACCAAGGGAGGGACGGTCCGCATGGTAGTGAGTGCCATACTCACAAGGCTCCTTCGAGGGCCTTTTCGCTGTTGTGCCGAGGGCGTCCCCTCGAGCAGCGCTGACTTCATTAACGGTTGAAGGAAAGAAAGTAGATTTCATTGATATAAAATCTCAGTACAATTGGCGCTAAGGCCTTGTTTTGCCTTGTAACTGTAGATTTTTGCCTAATTAGGCTCCGATTGTGGACTGGTGTGTGTCAGGCGCCTGATGAGGCGTGACTTTTGTTTTCCTTAAGGCGGATGCGAATGTTGTTTGGATCGAATTTGTCTGAGGCTTTGTCGCCGATTTTGGCTAGACATCTGTCTAATATAATCTCAGTATAAACTGTTAGTTTAATGATAAATGAATCCAGCAAAAGAATTGAGAATAATAATTAATGCTTGCAGCAAAACTTTTTACATTATTGTTTATTTAGAGTATACCACTCTTCTCCTTTCCATGAAATGCTCCAAGTTGGGAGGCTTTTTTGCCTCTCCCTATTGAATTTCTTCAAAGTTCAAAATGCAAAAACCATCCAATGAATTTAATTGCTCAGTCATTTTTATGGTGGCGCCTATATCCATAGCGGCGCCTCGCGTACTGCGGCGCTTACGCTTACAACAACGCCCACACTTACAGTGACGCCGGTGTAAGGATTTTCAAGTGCTGAGAAGTGCCTGAGTTCTTAAACAAGGAAGCTAATGAGTCAACACATGATATTAATACCAAGACAGTGCTTGTTGGCATATATGAGAAAGACTAAAACAATATTGTTTAATTATGCCTTGCCTTTTGAAAAATAGTAGTGAAACCAAGCATTCGATGCGCATTATTATTCAAACAAGTCCAATCCACATGAAATTGAGCCAAGGGCCACAAAGGATTTTATATATCCGTGAAAAAATTCGAAAATGAAAGTATCATGATACCTGATAGTAATAGTGGTATAATGAAGTTGGAGCAAAATCCTTGCTCTTAGTGTAGTCCTTATCAAGGCTACCCCTGTCTTTAAGAAATGTAATTCAAATGCTCTTAAGGCATGGGTAAGGCGTTAGCAACAACATTGTAAAAGTTGTGCCTAGTAAATTAAAAATTACTTTCGTCCACAGAAAAGTTATCACCTAATAAGCATGCAAAGTGTGCAAATACAACGTAAGCATCCAAATCAGTCAAAGTATATGACATTGAAACTTTCCAATCTCCTAGCCTCGAAATCAACCCGTTATGGGCATATTCAAGGTTTATCCCTATAGCTAACCATGTACAATTGTGATTACTTTATCAAAGTAAAACAAGCAAAAATGTAATTATGTATTTAACTTTCTCGCAGTCATTATGTCAAACACCTCATGTGCCTTCTAGTTCAAAACAGAATCTCAAATTTTGTTCAAGCTATGGCAGCAATTTTAAAGCAAGTGCTAGCATACCGAGTCCCATTCTCAGATTAATTGAAATCTATGATCAAATAATGGCAAATAGCAAATTCGTAATCAGAGAGACGTTTAAAAGTTAAACTTATCTGACGAACCACACTCGCGGCAGCGCCTGTATTCACATTGGCGTCCACGCCCGTATTCATATTGGCGTCCGCACCTGTATTCGTATTGGCGTCCGTGCCTGTATTCCTATTGGCGTCCGCGCTCCCATCGGCGCCTACATTTACGGCGGTGGCGCCCGTGCCGTTGGTGGCAGCTTAATTTAGTATAACTTGCATTCCGCTTGGTCAGGACCGCCAACCGGTGTTATGGGACCTTTGATAAAGTGCTTGTACGTAGCTGTTATTGGGGCATGGTATTTTGTAACAAAATACACTTGAGGCGTGAATTCTTCCTCACTAAATCCTGCATCACTTTATTACAATAAAAGTGTTCTTCCAAGACAAGCGGTTAAGCACATATATTTATGTGTATTGAGCAACATGTTAGAGAAAAGACATGTATATCAATGTGATATGAAGAGACAAAATTTTTCTTAAAAGAAATTTCGCAATGATGAAGAGGCCACGTGGTATGGCGCTTCGATGTTTACAGGGGTTTTATTTTACCACAATTCATTAGGCATAGAACCAGGTTTTGGGTAAAAAGTTAAGCTAAGCAAATAACAAGTTAGAATTTCGCATTTAAAGAAACATTCAATTGATGTCAGACTTGCACCCTTAAAAATGAAATGAGAACTGTGACAAGAATATAATCTTGGGCTCTTCCAACGGCATCAAATGACAATTAATCTAACTTTTGGTTAACCACAAGTTAAAAACACAATAAGTATACTTCCCACCGAAGAATGTTTAAAAAACAATAATGTTCCAAGTTGATTGTCCCATAATCCAATTGTGAACAAAAACATTATAATAGGGGTCTCACTCAAAAGTGATAAATTGGAGAAGTAAATATCCCTACACAGAGAGCAATTGTTTACAGATAAACTGGCTAGTCACTTAATCAAAGTTCTTCTTAGCATTTTGTCAAATATTTGAAGGGCGTACCCACAAAGTGTCAAAGAAGGTCTTTGTCATAGTTTTCACAGAAATTAGAATCATACAAATCACAAAGCATTTTATATTGAATCAGCAAGAAAGCACAAATAGGGGATCCAATTCCCAAGTATATGCATAAGTGTGTGTATGTTTCAATTTTTTTTTTTTGTTATAAGTGTGTGTATGTTTCAATTAGAGAGAGACGGTACAAGCATTTGATGCCTGTGACCAATGGACAAACCAATAAATAAGCGTTGTGGGAAGCTATGAGAAGAAAGAAAGAAAGATAGAGAAAGAGACTACCCCATACGCAAATTCAAAATTCCCTTTCAAAGGTCAAAGTGGCTTGCTTTGCCTCATGTCTTACTCTTGTTTGAAAAAGGAAACCGTGGCAGCGAGACAGAAGGCGTCGACACTTGCTGGATCTGCTGCACGCTCGGTCGGACCCTTAGCTTGGTCGGAGTTTTCATTTGGTCTGACGGTCGGAGGGATCCTAACGCTACTCCCTCTCTTTGCGCTCCGCACAACCGTCAAACGGACGCTGTCGCCGAATCCGCGATCATGCTCGCACCGGCAACATTCTTGTTTTGACCCTGAATGCTTCCTGTCTCATCGGCTCAACCTCCGCCGTCGGCAGTATTGCTATCGGCTCCTCCGTAGTGGCTTGTTCATCTACGGTTCTCTGAATCTGCTAGAATCCCACAACACGGGAGCGTGGCGGCGGCACAGTCGGCCTAGGCAATCCTTTGTGCGATGAGGTTTTGGGGTTTTCCTCTCTTTTTTTTTTTATATATATATTTTTTCTGTTTCTGCAATAAGGGTAAATGCCAGTGGGTACCTTAGTGAAGAGGCATATATGATCAAATATGAAAAAGATTGAGCAATCATTCTCAGTGAAGAGAGATGAATTTGTTCATGAAAAATCCAGATTATCGAAAAGAAAAACTCATATTGTTAAATAAATAAAGCGGTAGAGTGCAGTAGAGTAAGAGCAGAGAGATGAATTCTCCCCACGGACGGCGCCAGTGATGAACCAGGATTTGGCCGGGGGTCGTTTCCCGGTTCGCTGCAAGATTTTCCTGCAAGACAATGAACCACAGGGGGGTTCCCCTATGATTCACCTCCGAAGCTTAAGTTAGTAAGAGTATGAGCTAGCATGAGTAGCGTGTGAGTAATGAGTTACGTACCTTTCATAGGGTTACCACCTTGTATTTATAGGCTTATTGAGGAGAGTCCCCAACAAACCAACTTCCTTGATTGTAGAAGAGATATTTTGAGTGATATGGGAGGTGAATCATTGGGCCAAGGGCCTCTTCTGCCAATTGGGCCTCCTAATTATTGGGCCTATTATCACGTCTCATATATGTAGTAGTCTTCAAGTGAAGACGGTGACGGTGGTGTCTTCAACCAAGTTTACGAAATTGTCATAGGAATATTATGTCATGTACTATTTACTATTTAGCAGGAAAATAATGGGTTATGCTATAAAACATACACATTTTGATCCAATGGCGATGAAGATAGATAGCTCAAGCAATGGAGCTTTTCAAACTTCAAAGCAATTCCCTAAGTCATATAGTGTGTTTTAGTTGGGGGAAACACACTGATTTTTTTGGATAATTAAAACTTCCCTTTTGTATTGTAAAATTTTGTATTTTAAAATATAAAATTTAGTTTGTTATGAAAACTAATTAATTGAATGAGAAAAGTATGTTGGAGCTTAAGAATAAAAGCATCATGTCCTTTATATATGTCCTATTGTTATCTTTCACATGTAATTCAGACAAAAATTAGGGTAATATTATAAAAAAATATCTATTCAAGGAAAAATGAGTTTTTTTTTTTTTTTTGTGTTTGTAACAAGTCCTATATCAGAGAAGTTGTGAGTGTAAAGCATTTTATAAGATTTTGAGCTCTCTAACCTTAACAACTAGCTTGAGATGTGATTCTCTTACGGGCTTACACTCTTTACAATAATACTTTCATTGAGAGATTGATTGAACTGGAGAGGCTACCTATGGAGGGACTGGTTGGCATTTCGAGACCCGAGTAAAGCGTCACAAAATAGAGTCGCAGGGACGTCAACTCTTGTGTGGGATGCAATATAACTAGTCTTACATTATAGAAGTTGCTGAGTGTAAGACATTTTATAAAATCTTGGGCTCTCCAACCATATAAACTAGCTTTTGAAGTGTAATTATTCAATTTAGGAACTTATACTCTTTGCAACATCACCAATGTAGTAGTGTTCTTCTCTCTCCTATGTATGGAGGGATTGGGTAATTTCTTTTTATTTAATTTAATTAAAATAAGAGAAAAAATAAAACAAAAGAATCTATTGTTCTATTAATAAGATTTTTTTTTTATAGCATTGCTCTAAGAATTAGACAATTGGAGGATTTAAACATTGGTATTATTATACATGATTGATAATTAAATTCTATTCTATTTGGCAATATGATCATCAGTCAAGAGATTTTTTACTATGCCCAAACCATCTCTCAACTGAGAGTATGAGAGAGTCTCTTCCAATTAATAAATATTTGTATATACTATAAAAACTATACTATATAGTATACTTACTGATTATTTCTAATTAAATGCATCACAAATTAAATAAATAATTATTTTATTATAGAAGATGTATATGAAGAGCTCATTTGCTTACAAATGACCAAACTTCCTATTGTTGGATAAGTGTTTTATTTATTTTGAAATCTATGTAAGTAAAAAAACTTTTTACACAAATCTCAAAATTAAAAAATTCTTATCTAATGATTAAAAGTTCATTTGAAAAAACAAATTAAAAAAGCTCTTAACAACAAAACCTATTTTATTATAGGAAGAAATACTCTTATTCAAAGTCATACTATGAAGGCCAACAAAGGTTGGCCCAGTTGGTAAGGAGTCAACTCATAACCCACAATGTCGTGAGTTCGAATCTCACTGCCGATGTGAGGGTCTTGTTGGTAGGCGATCTGTAAGTACCTCTGTAAGCGCTCATAGAGCCTTGAGGCCTGCCCTGGCCTTGGTGAGCCCCCGGGGCCCAACTCACTCAGTATGTCAAATCATCTTTGACGGCAAAAATGGATGAAAATCAGCTTGGGACCAAATTGCAACAAAAAATGTTATGGGACCAAATTGAGACCTTTGCCAAAGTTATGAGACCAAAATTGCAACAAAAATGTTATGGGACCAAATTGAGACTTTTGCCAAAGTTATGGGACCAAAAGTGCACTTTAGTTAAATAACTTTATCTTTAAGATATCTTTATGTGCAAGTATATATGTTCAGAAAGTTTTTGACAAATATATATATATATATGTTCAGAAGTTTGTTGCAAGAGTTTTGCAATGCTATATCATATGTGTAATTTGAATGCACAATAAGGAATATACATGCTCTAAAAGAAAATAGTGGGTTGACCTTTTATTTTCTAAAAGAAAATTAAGATATGGTTAGATGTCTTACGTTTGAAGGAAATAATCAAATAATTCTATCTTGAAAATGTTATCGTATGTAAACCATTTATCTTTAAAAACCTTATTCCAAGATATTTCTAATATTAAGGAGATATACATTATCTTAAAAATGGTGGGTTGACCATTTGTTGAAAGAAAGATGTAAAATGGTTGATGACCTTACTTTTAAAGAGATATACATTATCTTAAAGAGATATTAGATATTAGAAATATCTTGGAATTAAGGAGATATACATTTATCTTTGGACATATAATTAAGGAGATATACATTATCTTAAAAATGGTGGGTTGACCATTTGTTGAAAGAAAGATGTAAAATGGTTGATGACCTTACTTTTAAAGTTAATAATTTTGTCTCTCTTTTTTCTTTTTGGCCTGAATAATTCTTTTTTAAGTTATCATTTCATGTCTCCCATATATTTTTAGAAAAGCTTGTTCTAAGATTCTTTTAATATATGTGCGCAACTTTAGACATATAACTAGAGAGATACATGCTCTTGAAGATGATAGATTGTCCTTCATTGATTGAAAGAAAATGGTTATATAATATTGGGTAAATTACACTTTGGTACCCTATAGCTTGATCATATTTCACTTTGGTACCCTGTGGTTTAGTCATATTTCAAAACCAGTAATGAAAAAAAAATATATAATTCATACAAAAAAAATATACATGTTGGTCTCTCCTCCAGTATAATATATGGGTAATATATTTTATAGTGCAACAACTGAAAAAAATCAAAAAAATATATAATTTATACCCAAAAAATATATATGTTGGTCTCTTATCTAATATATATATATATGGGTAATATTTTTTTAGTATAAAAATTTAAAAATAAGATTAAAAATCAGTAATCTTTCAAATAATTTTTTTAAAATAATTATCTTATTTTTTACTATACGATATATTGTTGAAATTATTTATCAGAATAATAATTTGTTGTTAGTTGAAGATAAATTATTTGGTCCATGAATTTGTAAAGATTATTCTATTGTGGTCCCTGAATTTATTTTTTGGTCATTGAATTTAAGAGGGAGACCGAATCGTTGATGAATGTGATTTTTTACGGGCCGAGACATACATTTTACTTTGTAAGGACCGATTTGTTGAATCAATATAAAATCGTGGACCAAATAGAAGGTTTTTAAAATTTTCACGTTATTTACATTTTGGTCATTTCATTTCATTACATAAAGCAACTCCAACCTTCATTACAAATATTCACTTTTAGCACAAATTCCAAGACAATTTCATTACCATTTCATTTCATAACAACCACAACCAAATATCAAAATATCATTTCATTATCTCCATCTCATTCCATTATCAATTATCAATTATACCCCTATACAATTTTCAAAAACCCATATAATTATTTCAACCAACCACAATCGTTACATACCCTTTTACATAATTTCACATCCTATTTTTTTCATTACATCTCAAACAATCCAAACACCATTTATCTTTACATTTTCATTACATAATTTTCTCATTACCATCTCATTACATAAAATCATCATTTCATTACATACTTATCTCCCAAACACACCCTTAATGGAATTATGGACTTATAGAATGGAAACTTTTTTTTTTTTGGCCAGAACTTATAGAATGGAAACTAAGTGTGCATCAATGTTGGTTATTTTAGTTTGGGTTAATTATAAAAGGGTAAAATGCACTTTGGTACCCTGTGGTTAGGACCGAATCCACTTTGGTACCCTGAAAGACAAAATTTGATACTTTGGTACCCGGCCCTGAGGTTTGCGCCGTTAGCACTTTGGTACCCTGTGGTTATTTTCCGTCAAGATTTAACGGAAAATTGTTAGCACTTTTGCAAAAATTACAAAATGCCCCTAAATAGTTTCAAAATTTTCAAAAACGTCCCTAGATCATAATATTTGAGGATTAAAATGAAAATTAAAACAAATTTTGGGGTCAAAATGTAATTATGAAAAATATTGGAAAGAATAAAATTACAGATTAGTCCTAAAATCTGAAAAATAAAATGCAATTTAGTCCTAAAATTGTGTTTCAGAATTTGCAAAATTTTTGCAAAAATTACATAATGCCCATAAATAGTTTCAAAATTTACAAAAAAAGTCTTTAGATCATGATATTTGAGGACTAAAATAAAAATTACAAAAACTTTTTGGGGTCAAAATGTAATTTTTGAAAATATGAAAAGGGAGATAATTACATATCTGTCCTAAATTTGGAAAATAAATGCAATTTAGTCCTACCCATATTCAAATACAACTACTTAAATGAAATTTTGAAAGTAAACTTGAATAATTAATTTGAAGAATATTCCCATTAATTAATTTACAAATTAAATAATTAATATTTAGTTTCATTAAATAATTTAATAAATTAATAAAATATTTATTTTTTATGAAATTATAATAAAATATAATTTTTTCATGTAGAAAACTCAATCAATTCTTTTAGTTTGTTATGTTTTGATTCGTTTTACCAAAGGGAGAGGACCTAAACGCACAAAAGAAATCTTGTTGAAGAGTGAAATATGGTTTAAGCAACAATAGAAAGTAACGGATGAGATGTAATAGATATCGACAGTTAAGATTGAGCCACGTCAACACTTTTTGTTAAATTTTGACGGAAAATAACCACAGGGTACCAAAGTGCTAACGACGCAAACCTCAGGGTACCAAAATGTCAAATTTTGTCTTTCAAGGTACCAAAGTGAATTCGGTCCTTACCACAGGGTACCAAAATACATTTTACCCATTATAAAATTAGTCCATGTGGTTTGGTCTATTTATACCATGGTAACTTAGAGTTCAAAACTTTGCGAATTGGAGCTGTGATTTGTACTATTAAGAAATTGGGGTCCTGTTACTAAAAATTAATTGAAGATGACAAGTAAAATTCTCATTTCAGTCTCTAATTAAGGACTAGAATAAAATATAGTACACATATTAGGAACAAAATGAAACTTTCACCAACTGTTTAAAGTTAATTTTTTACAACATGGCCTCAATTTGTTAAAAGTGTAAACCACAAGCTCAAATTTATAATTTTTGAACCGTAGTATATCTTCGTGTAAATAAGCCAAACTATAAGGACCATTTCTATAATTTACCCTTTTAATTTTATCTTATATCTTTAACCCTTGTGAAAGTATGAAATTTTCAATCTTTTAGATTTTATATTGTGTTTTGTACTTGTTCTTAAATGATTAAAAAAAATTATAATGAGCCACTCTGCCAACTTATCCAACTCAATACATTGCTCTTTGTTTCAAGCTGATTTGTGTTGGATCAATTTTTATTCACAATCTAAAGTTCTAACTCAATCCAACTTGTAATCTAAAATTATAAGCTAAATCAATATGCTTTTAACATAACTTTCCGGTCCTTGATTTATGCACTCGCTGACAGATAGGTCCCTGAATTTTACCCATTGTACTAGCCGGTCCCCGAATTTTGCAAACGCTGCACTAATTGATCCCTCCGCCATATTGGCATTACAAAAATGCTGACGTGGCCATAACGGATGCTGATGTGTCCCGTTATGTGCTGACGTGTCCCGTTATCGCCACGTCAGATCCCGTTATGTTGAAAAAAAAAAATTTGTGCCACATAGATAAATAGAGACACATCAACATTGTTGTAGTGTATTTTTCTGTCCCTTCGTTTTGGCCAGTGTACTTTGCGGTCCCTTAATTGATCCAGCCACTTATTCTCAATTCNTCCGGCTAATGATTACACAGAATACTCAAAAACGAAGTCCAAGATCTCGCCACGCTGGCGCCGGAGACGACGTATTCGAAGAGAATGTTGCTGGCGGCGACGTAGGAGACGAAGAAATCTTATCAGATCCTTCTCCTTCACTTCGTTAAGGAGAGGAAGAAATTAACATAGTGTTAATGAATCTAACAGGGAAGAATTTGGCGATGATGCCAAGGATCTTGCGGCCATGCTTGTCTCTTGCTTTGATCTTGAAAACCTCCAATTTGTGGAGTAAGTAGTTGTTCGAATGGAGGAGAGAGAGAGAGAGAGTGAAGATGATGATGATGAAGATGATGATGAAATTAGGATTTAGGGACCCATGGACTAAATTGCAAGAGAGTGATTTTTTTTAGGGGTTTAAGGTTTAGGATTTAGGGGTTAGGATTTAGGGTTTTAGGGTTTAGGATTTTAAGGTTTAGGATTTTAGTGTTTGGGGTTTGGGGTTTGGGTTTTCAGGTTTAGAATTTTAGGGTTTAGGGTTTAGGGTTTAGGGATTAGAGTTTAAGTTTTAGGGTTTTTAATACTTTTAAGGACTAAATTGGAATGTTTGAAAGAGTTTTGAATCACTTTAAAATTTTCTTTTGAGGATTTGGGACTAAAATGAATGAAGATGATAAAAAGAGGAAGGATTGAGAATAATGAGATAAGAATGGGTAAGAGACCTAGTTGCTCAAATTAAATATTTTTAGGATTTAGGTTTTTGGGGTTTAGAATTTTAGGGTTTAGGGNCTTTAATTTGAACACTAATTTTGCTTCAAATGTTGCTTCAGAACGCAACCAGAAATGAAGATTCAGATCTAGAAATCGACCATGATTAACTATAGCTTTCGCCACGCGAAAGCCGGTGAAGTCGCTGGAGATGACGGCGACGACGATCCTCCACCGGTGACTGATTCCAGCGAGGTTCGGATCTGGGTGGACTCATTGGCGAAGAAGAAAGAAGAAAAGGGGTGGTGGTGGCGGCAGTAGGAAGACGAAGAAGAAAAAAGAAGTTTAGGGTAGTTCAGGAAGATGAAGAAGTAGGAGGTTTGCTTTTTTTATTATTATTATTATTCAGAACTTTTAGGATTCATTTTTAATTTTTGGATGAAGGTTTAGGGGGAGAGAAAAAGTATGATAGGTGTAAAAAATTGTGATGTGTAAAAAATTGTTTTAGATTTTGGGGTTTTAGGGTTTGGGGTTTTAGAGTTTAGGGTTTTAAATATTTTTAAGGACTAAATTGGAATGTTTAGAAAAGTTTTGGGACACTTTATAATTTTATTTTGAGGAGTTGAGACTAAAATGAATGAAAATGATGAAAAAGAGGGGGAATTGAGAATAATGGAATAAAAATGGGTCAGGGACCTATAAGTACAATGAGGAAATGCTGTTGTGTCGCTATTTTATGATGTGGCAGCTCTTTTTTTTTAAAAAAAATATAACGTGTGCTGACGTGGCCATAACGGGACCCGTCAGCGCATAACGGGACACATCAGTGTCCGTTATGGCCACGTCAGCATTTTTGTAACGCCAATATGACGGAGGGACCAATTAGTGCAGCGTTTGCAAAATTCGGGGACCGGCTAGTACAATGGGTAAAATTCAGGGACCTATCTGTCAGCGAGTGCATAAATCAGGGACCGGAAAGTTATTTTACTAATAGGCAATCTTTATTTGAATTTCAAGATCATATCTTGAAATCCAAATCTTGAAAGCACACTTCCCATTGGTCAGAGTGAGTCAGGAGGATTTGAATTCTTAATTANAAGCAACTTTGCTTCCATACGTCTCTAAGAAAAGTAATTTGAAAAAATAATAATATAAAATCATTGATAATATCCTCATTACTCCTTCCCTCAAAAGAAATAATGACCCAAATTGTTAATCTTTTTAGAGCACATTTAAATTGAAAATTAAAAAGGAGAAGGGAAGTTAAGGAGGAAGAGAGAAGTAAGACCTCTTCTCCTCATTTGGAACAATGAAAATTAAAAAAGATGATGAGAGATTAATTTTTAATCTTTATAATTCTCTTCTTTTTCTATAAATTCTAAATATTCCGAATTTGAGTAATGAGTATTATAGGGGGAGAATTACTTTCCAAATAATAGAAAGAAGTTTGGGAAATTATTCAAACATAGTTTATAGTTTGCTGAAATTACTTTCCAAATAATAGAAAGAAGTTTGGGAAATTACTTTCCAAACTTTCTCTCCTCCCCTCCAATCTTTCTCCTTTTTTTCCTTTTCAATTATTCAAACAAGTTAACATTAGAATCTCTATTTATAATTGTATAAAAGGTTCAATACATCATAGTTTAATGGTCCCAATATGCATTATTATATATAATTTAAATCTTTTCAAATTTCGATTTTTTTAGATATACATGTTAATAAAATATAAGAAAATAAAAAAAATCTCAAAAAATCAAATGATATTCTTTTGAGAATTAGATTTGTATAAAGGTTTTAAATGATATTCTTTCTAATAAGTTCATTATTAAGATACACAATAAAAACTTCTATATTTCTAATAATAAAAAAAGAAACTAATTTTTTTAACAAAAAAAAACACTGTTATTTTACTGTTGATGAATAAGATAATAAAGATGGTAAAGAAAAGATTGTATCCAAATTTTGTTTTTCTTATCATTAATTTAAAAGATAATAAAAGTATTTCTTTATTACGTTTATATATTTTTAAAATTAAAAATAATAATGATATATATAATATATGTATGTATAATAAATGATACTGATGATACATACAAAACTTTTTTTTTTAAATCAAATACATACAAACCTTACAAGTACTAATTATATATTGTTGATTATTATAATATAAGCCACTGGAAAACTAGTTTTCTGCGGCCAGGTTTAAGACTAATTAATTGTAATTTACTGATTAGCATGAATATAATAGAGGCATGCATATTTTATTTTTGTTCCTTTTTTTTGTTTTTTTTAACTCTTATATATCCATCCAACGTCATTCCACTCTGTCCATATATAGAGGCCAAATCTTAGAACATTGATTTATGCAATTGGCAAATATTTAATTTTCTATAAAATAGGAATCCCATTTTATAATTTTATATTATCATCAGTTCTAGTGGTCACTAGCCAGCTGTATGATGTATGCACTCAAGTCCCAAGTGATCATCATGTGAAAAGACATTGATTATCTGTTTTTGTTTATTAATTCCTAACACTTTTTTTTTCACTTTTAATCACATATAGTTTGCTGAATTTTATTGTGGAAGGGGAGTCTAGCATTTCGGTTAACAATGATGAATTGTATAAATTTAATCTAGAGTGCAAGTGTAATAAAATTTTTAAGATTAAAATGCATTTAAAACTCCTAAATTTGAAGTAAGAGGCACAAAACATGAGTTTTAGGGTGCGTTTGGTACGCTGTGATCTCATGCCCGTCATCTTATATATTATGGTATCTTGGATGTTTGACGTTTGATAACGCTATGATGTCGTCATACGTCGACATCCAAGATAACATTCTGCCATCAGATGACAACAAAAAGAGTGTAATCTGATGACAATACAAAAACTATGTCGTCTCATATGACAGAGTTTGTAATGACATTTTTCAATCAAAGTTCCAATTTTGATATAATGAATCAAAGTTCTAATTTCTTGCCTCTCAAACTTTGATTGAAAAATACCCTTACAAACTCTGTCATCTTAGGTGACATAGTTTTTGTGTTGTCATCAGATCACACCCTTATTGCTGTCATCTGATGACATAGTGTTATCTTGAATTAAAATGGGTTATTGTCACATTGGAATCCATTTGGGTGGCAAAACAATGAAAAATGATATAATGTGGAGATATCAGGATATCGACCATATTCAACTCATCCATTTAATCAATAGCAAGATGATGTTTTTTCATGAGACTTTTAATGATACACAATTATGGGCGAAAATTGTGGCTAAGCCGAACCCACTGCATGTTCAAATTTGCTGGTTGAACAACATTCATTTCAGGAATATTTGGTTATTTAACGATAGGTCTTCTAAAATAAATAGGTCCATTCAAATTCTAGGTTTTAAATAGAGAATTTGTATGTTATATATGTTGCAATGAGAATAACTAAGTCTAGAGCTAAGGACATTGAAATTTTATTGTCCTTAAGGAAAATGGCTCTAAGGTTTGGATCTAATTCTCAACAAAGTTTGTTTTTTGGCCTTTCTAAATGCTCATTTCATACATGTCTTCGGACACAAGAGTGGAAATTGTTGGGGATTTCTCACGATAATTTCGAGTCGCGTCTCTAGGACACTGTCCTGAAGAGATATTCCGGTATCCCACTAATTAGAAACCGGCACTCTCACAGGATTAAACGAAATCTTCCTCAATGTCACACAGAGAGGGATACAGAATAGCAGAAGAAAGATTTTGAGACTCTGATACAAAAGAGAGAGACTGCTCCTGTTTAGAAACTAGGGTTCATGAATATATAATAGTTCTAATAAAATATTTATTTAATTATAATAATTAATAAAATATTTATTAATTATAATAATAAATAAAATAATATAACAAAAATAACCTCAACCCTCATATCTCCTTTGTGTAGGCAATGTGGGCTTATTTTACACACTCAATATTAGACTCAGGTCCAACAGTCCCCCACATGTGTAAAATAAAGAACCACATTTCTCATGAGTCTCACCCATGGGCATAACCATTGTATCTAGTGTCTTTCCGACTATGAACTAGACCTAGACCAATAACACATAGTACACAGAGTAGTCAGTGAAGCCTGCTTCTATGAACCAACTACTCTTGTTGTATACTAGAGGCATTAAGAGTCAGATTATACCCCCACATTTCTGCTATTAACGACGTTTTTGCGCGTTACAACGGCCGTGCGC